>JAIUZE010070401.1:0-70054 GCA_022085475.1 Heliosperma pusillum
CGGACTCTAGATGCCATGCCCCGACTTGGATATAAACCCACCAAGGCCGACCAAAAGCGATTACCATGAACTATATCTCGTAAAGACATAGACGACCTATTCAATGTCGTGGTCCAAGCTAACTCATGTTAGAATTAGCATGGTCAAGACGCCATATACTCATAATTCTCTATGGGTACTTAGTCAACACAACACCAACCATATAATAAAACAGTCACGGGAAAATATCCTATCATGTGACTAATTGCATATCAATAATAATCAAATATCATATCGCCTCATATCTACTAAGGCTGATTCATAATTAAATACAACCACACTTGAAGACAAATCCCCGACCCGAGTCCCGCGACGGGTCATCAGTCAAATCGGGGCTGACTAGATCTTAGTCTGACCAAACCCGTTGGATCAAACCGGCTAGAAACAGAGTCTTTATCACATAGACATAAAATCAACATATTCATTACATGTTATTTTAATAAAGCTTCTAACATGTAAATTATTAAATCTTACGTAAAACCCCGCTTGACTTAAAGGATATCAAAATAAACTACGATCTCGTCTTATAATTTCTAACATGTGATAAATAATAATTTTATGAAAAACCTTTTTAATTAAATATTTTACTTATTAATATTTCCCACTTGCTAAATATTACAAAACACGATAAAAATGACGATAACTCAAAAACCGTCACAAGTCCAAAAGTGGGACCCACGGGCTGAGTTGGGCCGGACCCACATGGGCCTGATTTGGGCCTCACGGCCTGATTTGGGCTAAATGGCTGTTTTGCTTTAATTTTCTAAAAACCGTTTTCCAATATTTCCCGCATGCTTTAACATATTTAAAACCCGTCAAAACAACAACCCATCAATCAAACATCGACACAACCCAAAGACCAAAACCCGGACCCACCATGGACCAACCCAGACCGGTCTGAACCGGCCTGGACCGGTCTGATTGGTCCGGTTCTTAGCCAAACAATTCGGCCCCACCAACAACAACATCAAATTAATTCCAACATGTTTTAAATCATCAAACAACCATTTTAACAACCATCCACACAAAAATCATGATTTAAAAATAATTCATCCAAATTCCTCAAGAACACTAAACATATTAAAATTTCCTAAACAACTTAAAAATCATAACTTATTAAAAATCATCAAAATTCTTTAAGAACACTAAACTTGTTAAAATTTCCTAAACAACATAAAAATCATAACTTATGAAAAACCATAAAAATTCAACAAGAACAATAAATCAACATAAAAATTTCCTACAACTTAAAAATCATCAAGAACAATAATACAACAGAAAGAAATTCATAAACAGAATAAGAACACTCCTTGTAGCCATATTACTCACTAAAATCCATAAATCATAAAAATAGAAGAAACCAAAAATAAAGATTAACCAAATCAAAAGAAACAACACTAAATGCTAATGTTACTACTAACTAAACTCACTAAAAACCATAACATGAACCAAACTAAAGACTATGTTGACATTATTCGTCGAGTAAAACGGAATTGTTACCTTAGCTAGCCAAAACCATTAGCACCAAAATAATAATAAGAAGTATATAATAAGAAACCCTCCTACTAATCTTCACCCAAAATATACGAGTCTCCAAACTCGTCTTCAAAATCTTCCCCTATAAGAAATAACAAGAAAAACATTATTAGAACTAAAAATATGAATTTCCATAATTAAAGTGTTGAAAACGATCTTGACGGAATTGAAATAGAACCGTACGTGAAGATGAGGAGCGAAGAGGAGAGTCTAGAAATATAAATTAGGATGGATTTAATTAAGAAACGAAGATTTTATGAAGGTTTTGCTCAAGAACGATGAAGAATAAATGATGAACGACGAAGAACACGAAGAACGATTAAATAAAGTGAGGTTTTGATCTTTATTTGATTTATTGTAAAATGAAAAGTTGTTTGTGAGTTATGATGAGTGGTGGAGCCGTGTGTTTATAGGCAATTAAGGATGTCGGATTTTGAATTTGTTGTTACGTAATTGACTCGCGTTTAATAATTATTTTACGGTAAACGATTAAATATAATTAACGATAAAGTTAATTACAACAAATATCTAGATATTATGATTATTGTATCAAAAGAAATGAAAATATCAAGGGCTATTAGAGGAAGGAGAGCCGTGTGGGTAAGGTGATCATCGGGTCTGTTTTTGCTCGATTTGCGTAATTTTCGTTAACTGATCGATAAAGTTAATAAATATCTAGATATTTTGATTAGTTTAATCAAAATAATTAAAATATCCAATTGTGAGTGGAATACGATGACATGGGCGTGTGACTCATGTCAAAGTCGAGTTTCGATTTTGTTGCGCGTTTTACGATGAGTCGGGAATAGTTAAATGACGTTCGGTTAAAACCTTAAACGTTATTCTTTAAATTCCGAATAAATTCAAAATAATTATATTAAATTATGATAAATCTTAATAAATCTAAATAACAATAAATCAAAAATATTATTTTTTTAAATAAAATTTCGGTCTTCAAACTTATGAGGCGAGTCGGGAAAAAGTCAACGGAAGTCAAAGTTGACTGAAAAGTCGAGAAAAGTCGAAGATGACTGAAAAGTCAAGAAAAGTTTAGGACGACTTAAAAGTCAAGAAAAAGTCAATGACGACTTTAAAAAGTCAAGGAAAAGTCAAAGACGACTTAAAAGTCAAGAAAAGTCAAAGATGACTAAAAACGGTCTTTTCATGGAATCCCTCAAAAATTCCAAATACGAACGCGGAATTTCAAAATAAGACTCGGAACAAAAATTCCGATTTTAAAAACTTAAGTTCTACTGAAAAGTGTTAGTAAATATTTTTACTAGAAAAATCGGGTACTTTTCGGGTTGTTACAATCACCCCTCCTTTTAAAAAGTTTCGTCCTCGAAACTTAGAAGAAGGAACTTAACATATATGTAGGTCTATTTCAAAACTGTTAAAATATACTTGTAATAAAAATACATGGTCTTATCAATGGGGCGGAAGATTCTCGTCTGCAGTCAAGAATCTCATCGTCCAAGTCAAAGACTCAAAAGATACAATTTCGCGTCAATTAATGAGAAAACTAGTTATCGAACGTCTCCAATAACGAGTCTCAACACTCCTTGACGGTAAAAATACTTGAAATTATAAAACATTTCTACACATGATTAGTTCAAAAATTCTATAGTAAATGTAATAACACTACTATCTATACCTAAAATTTCTAACTAAAGTTTCTAATAATCTATCTATACGAGATGACAATTGATAGAAGGAACGAAATATTCGAAAGAATAAATCGAATAGAAAGAAGAAAGAAAGAAGGAAAGAATAAAGAAAAACGAAGGATGAACCCCAATACTATCTTCCCTCTATGAAAATTCTAATGTCGATAGTAACTCGACAATACTAACTGTACAAGTAAACTAGTCCTCAAGGGAGTGCAATATATTCTCAACATTTCAATCATCGGATTCCTACCAAGATATTTCATAAGCATGATATTTCCGTATTTGTTATGAACCCATTGAAACTATTATTGGAAATCACTATCAAAATATTCATAATTAGGGAAACAATGCCGCTAACAACCCCAAAGTAAAGGAGACTTACTATGAAATCCTTTGATCCAATTTATTCCAAAATTAATTATCTTAAGTTATTAACAAATAACTTCCTCACCTTCCAAAGTTAAAACACAAATCCTCAAAAGAGATTAGTCACCCAAATCTCATTTTACTTAACTTTTGCCAATCACAGGGCAATGCGACCGTAAATCAATTTATTTATCTATTCCAAACTCTCAATACACCAGTTTTCGCTTATGACGATATTCCTCAAGTTGTGTCATCCAAATCTTAATTCCTCAAAGTATTTATTCTCGTTAGGGTCCAACATTTAACGACAACAAATTCCCAAGTAACTATAAAATCACTCAACTACAACTACAACTATTATTAAGCTTATCTCGATCCTCAAAACGATATTGCAACTTCAAGCTTTCATATTTTAAAACCACTAAGAGACTTTCCTCCTAAGTTTATCCTCAAATCCTTAAAATCATCTAAACACGGAACTAGCTTAATAGGATGGCTAGGTACCATATTCGAAACTTCTTATTTACTCCAAAATAGACCTATCATACGCATGGTCTTCAAACCAATACTAAACTTCTAAGTCCAAAAGACTAAATTACTAATGAGTTAAGAAGTCATAGCCAACTCATTCGATCTTACACCCTCGAATATCATGAACTATTTACACACCATTCATGACAAGTATCTAGCATTAAAATCATTAAACATACCTTACCACACCTTTCTCAAGGATACCAACTCTCACCACCATAGAGTGAAATTAGATCTATACTATTTCCTCGAATCACAAGTTCATTCTAACTAACACTCATATTCCACAAAATTCAAAGTTCTTCCGACTAAGTATAATATACCTCAAACAAATGGGTATGACATCCATAAAATGTTACCAGAGGGAGGTAAGGATACCAATGGTAAGATGGAGGAACTATCAAGAGAAATTTTCACGATGCAAAAAGGTTGGAAGAGAAAGAAGCACCTAGATAGAAGGAAGAGGGCATAATACTATAAGGACGAGATAATTCATAGATGAAGAAAGAATTCACTTCCATTAGGCTTATAAATCTCAAAATCTTCGGTAGAGGATACTCCTTCTAGGTAACACATATTCTACCCTAAGGCGTAATATTGCTCCTAGCAATTTGGCTAGCCTCCCAAGCATAGCCTCCTTGGCAATTGTCTTCTTTATGAGGAGGGACCTGGTTGGTAGTAACAACGATCTCTTCTACACGAGGTCCCACCGTCTTCATAAGAAACAAAACAAATTAAGTTACTCCTAACAATTAGCATAAACAAATAGACTACAACATAACCTAATCTACCCATCCTACCCTTCTATCTCACAAGTTTATTATTTTATTAAGGTCAAGTTATTTATACAAGAGTACACAAACGTGCGTCGGGAGCAAAAATGCTCTGATACCAACTGTGACACCCTCAAATTTGCGGAAAGAAAAAACAAATAATTTAACGACCTAAGAAGGTGGTCATCAATAAAAAGGGTCATTACAAAACGGAATCAATATTATACATAAGAATTATACAAGACGGGAGACATATCTCCCGTATAAAAACGGAAATAAAAGAGTGTATATAATATACAATCTAAGAACCGAATATAGGTCCAAGGTAAATACTTCGCTCGCTAGCTCGTCAATGTACCCCAAATATGCATCACCACCTGTTCGACCGCATTAAATATAAACACGGAAGCCACAGTCAGTGGGGAGTAACTCCGAGTTCTCCCAGCCACGAAATGTCGAGTTTAATGAAACATGAATAACATAAAAGCAATGTATATGGAAAATACAAACCTTAAACATATATGATATGCTTTTCATGTTATGAAACAGATAACTAACAAATAACCTAGCATGTGAAAGCTATCATGTGAAACCGATAATAAACTATAACTAGAGGTAGGGAAGCTGGTATGCTAGCTCAGAGGTTCCTCTCAGAAACATGGCCGTGATACACTCAAACCCTAATCAACACGTACTCATGTGAATCAGTTAACAATCGGTAATCCAAACTCTATCAATCTTAGCCGGCTTGCATCTCACCTTCTAAAACTCATAGAATCATACAAACATGAAAGACCAATACTTCTATAAACAGGCATAAGTTCCTAGCACGGCCCATAGTCGATTGTAACTCGAGGCTATACCACAAGGTAGGAAAACATCCTAGTCCTAGACTGATCAGACCTAGCGACAACAGCTAACCCATGCCCTGTCTCATTACATAACCGTACATGAGAAACTCTGATAGGCGACCCCCTAAACAGAGATGGCTAGTACTTAAGCTGGCTCCCTGCCCAAAGCGGAACTCTTAGGACGCCATGCCCCCGGCTTGGTATCAAAAGGCCCAAGCCAGTGACACAAAAGCTATCAAGCGGTAAACTCCATATGCTCGTTAAAGATAGTACGGCCTATCGATGTCATGGTCCAAGATACTCATTTAGAATTAGAATGGTCAAGACGCCATATAATCATAATTCTCTATGGGTACTTAGTCAACACGACACCAACCATATAATTAAACAGTCACAGAAAAACATCCTATCATGTGACTAATTGCATATAATCATATTCAAATATCATATCGCCTCATATCTACTAAGGCTCATTCATTCATTCATTAAAATAAAACCTTACCTGAAGACAAACCCCCGACCCTAGTCCCGCGACGGGTCATCAGTCAAATCGGGGCTGACTAGATCTTAGTTTGACCAAACCCGTTGGATCAAACCGGCTAGAAACAGAGTCTTTATCACATAGACATTAAACATAAAAATCAACATATTCAATACATGTTATTTTATTAACTTCTAACATGTGAATTATTATAACATACCAGAACCCCGTTTGACTTAACTGATATCCAATTTAAACTACAATCTCGTCTTATAATTTCTAACATGTGAGAAATAATAATTTTATGAAAAACTTTTAAATTAAATATTTTACTTATTAATATTTATCACTTGCTAATTATTACAAAACGCGATAAAAATGACGATAACTCAAAAACCGTCACAAGTCCCAAAGTGGGACCCACGGGCTGAGTTGGGCCGGACCCCACATGGGCCTGGATGGGCCCACGGGCCTGTTTTGGCAAAATGGGTTGTTTTGGCCTTTTTAACGGTTTTACTAAAAACCGTTTCTAATTATTTCCCGCATGCTTTAACATAATTAAAATCCGTCAAAACAACAATTAAACAATCAAACATCGACACAACCCAAAGACCAAAACCCGGACCCACCTTGGACCAGCCCAGACCGGGTCTGACCCGGCCTGGACCGGCCGGTCTGGTCCGGTTCACCACCACCACTATTTCCGGCCACCACCAAACAACCACCCTAAATTCCAAATTAATTCTAACATGTTTTTAATTAACAACATCCATGTTTAAACAATCAAAGCAACCATCAATCATACAAAAATCATGATTATGAAGAATCATCCAAATTCATCAAGAACAACCAACATGTTATAAAATCATAAAACACCATAATAACTACTACTTAACATGTTACTAACTAAAAATCATAAAATCATAATAAAATGAACAAACACAAAGATGAACCAAAACTAAAGAAAACAAAGCTATGTAACATTTATTCGTCGAGTAACTCGGAATCGTTACCTTAGCTAGCAAACTCAATTAGCACCAAAATATAAGAAGTATAAAGAAAAACCCGTCTACTAATCTTCACCCAAAATATACGAGTCTCCAAACTCGTCTTCAAAATCTTCCCCTATAAGAAATAACAAGAAAAACATTATTAGAACTTAAACTAAATTTCTCATAATTAAAGTGTTGAAAACGATCTTGACGGAATTGAATTTAAAACGTACTAGAAGATGGAGAGCGAAGAGGAGATCCTAGAAATATAAATTAGGAAGGCTTTAATTAAGAAATGAAGGATTTATGGAGGTTTTGCTCAAGAACGATGAAGAACAATTGATGAACGATGAAGAACACGAAGAACGATTAAAGAAAGTGATATTTTGATCTTTATTTGATTTGTTGAAAAGTGAAAAGGTGTTTGTGAGTAAAGTGTGGTGTGTTGAGCCGTGTACATATAGGCCAAAGTGGATAAAAGTTTTGAAATTGTTGTTACGTAATTGACTCGCGTTTACTAATTATTTTACGGTAAACGATTTAATATAATTAACGATAAAGTTAATTACAATAAATATCAAGATAATATGTTATTATAATGAAAAAGAAAGAAAATATCAAGGACAAAAAGAGGAGATGGAGCCGTGTGGAATGATGAGGAGACGGATCCGATTTCGATCGTTTTGCGTAATTTCCGTTAACTGATCGATAAAGTGAAATAATATCTAAATATTATGATATATTAATCAAAAGTAATGAAAATATCAAGGTCTATTAGAGAGAGTTTGAGCCGTGTAGAAGTGTGTTTGTCGGATCAGTTTTGTAAACGATTTGCGTAATTTTCGTTAACTGATCGATAAAGTTAATAAATATCTAGATATTTTGATTAGTTTAATCAAAATAATTAAAATATCTATGTGAGTGGAAAGCGATGACACGCGCGTGTGACTCATGCCAAAGTCGAGTTTCGATTTTGTTTCGCGCTTTACGATGAGTCGGGAATAGTTAAATGACGTTCGGTTAAAACCGTAAACGTTATTCTTTAAATTCCGAATAAATTCAAAATAATTATATTAAATTATGATAAATCTTAATAAATCTAAATAAAAATAAATCAAAAATATTATTTTTTTAAATAAAATTTCGGTCTTCATACTTATGAGACGAGTCGGGAAAAGTCAACGGAAGTCAAAGTTGACTGAAAAGTCGAGAAAAGTCGAAGATGACTTAAAAGTCAAGAAAAGTTTAGGACGACTTAAAAGTCAAGAAAAAGTCAATGACGACTTTAAAAAGTCAAGGAAAAGTCAAAGACGACTTAAAAGTCAAGAAAAGTCAAAGATGACTAAAAACGGTCTTTTCATGGAATCCCTCAAAAATTCCAAATACGAACGCGGAATTTCAAAATAAGACTCAGAACAAAAATTCCTATTTTAAAAACTTAAGTTCTACTGAAAAGTGTTAGTAAATATTTTTACTAGAAAAATCGGGTATATTTCGGGTTGTTACAAATAGGCTTTGTGCTCAACCTCCACGGGGAGGTGGCAAGCCTTGCCATAGATGAGACGGAATGGGGACATGCCAATGGGGGTTTTGAAAGCGGTCCTATATGCCCACAATGCATCAACTAGCCTCTTACTCCAATCCTTTCTATCCGGATTCACCGTCTTTTCAAGTATTCCTTTAATTTCACGGTTTGAGAGTTCGGCTTGCCCGTTTGTTTGTGGGTGGTAGGCCGTGGAAATTTTATGATTCACCCCATACCTCTTGAGAAGGCCTCCAATCACCTTGTTGCAAAAATGGGTCCCCCTATCACTAATGATAGCCCTTGGAAAGCCAAACCGAGAGAATATGTTCTCTTGAATGAAAATGGCTACTACCTTGGCATCATCGGTGCGGGTAGGAATTGCTTCAACCCATTTTGATACATAGTCCACCGCCAAGAGGATGTACAAATAACCACCGGAATTTGGAAAAGGGCCCATAAAATCAATTCCCCACACATCAAAGATCTCACAATATAGAAGAGGTTGTTGTGGCATCTCATTTCTCTTTGTCAAATTCCCCACCCTTTGACATCGGTCACAAGTCTTTACAAATTTGTGGGCATCTTTAAAAAGGCTTGGCCAAAAGAAACCGCATTCAAGCACTTTTCTAGCGGTTCTTTGTGGCCCAAAATGTCCTCCACAAGCATAGTCATGACAATGATGTAGGATGGAGGGAATTTCACTCTCGGGCACACATCTTCTCACAAGTTGATCTTGGCAAAATTTCCACAAGTAAGGATCATCCCAAGTATAGTACTTGGCATCGGACTTGACTTTGCTCTTTTGATGAGAAGAGAAATGGCTTGGAAGCCGCTTTGTCACTAAATAGTTGACCATGGTGGCATCCCATGGCTCTTCCACTTATATAGCATAGAGTGACTCATGAGGGAGACCTCCTTCAACCTCCTCAAGAGGGCATGATGGTATTCCTTCATGGTTTAGCCGGCTCAAATGATCCGCCACCACATTCTTCACCCCTTTCTTGTCTTTTATTTCCACATCAAACTCACTTAGAAGAAGAATCCATCTCAAGAATCTTGGCTTGGCATCCTTCTTTGCCACAAGGTATCTAATGTCCTAGAAAAGACCTAATGTCTCGGGTGTTAGAGGGATAAGGTAAGGTTTTGATAATGTCAACCTTAGCCTTATCCACCTCAACCCCCCTTTCCGACACTACATGTCCCAAAACGATGCCACTAGTCACCATGAAATGACATTTTTCGGAGTTTAAAATGAGGTGAGACTCTTGGCATCGCTCTAAGACAAGAGCAAGGTTTTTTAGACATGCATCATAGGAGTCCCCATAGACGGTGAAATCGTCCATGAATACTTCTATGATTCGTTCTACATAGTCGGAGAAAATACTCAACATGCACCGTTGAAAAGTTCCCGGTGCATTACACAAACCATAGGGCATACGACGATAAGCAAATGTACCAAATGGGCATGTGAATGTGGTCTTGACTTGGTCCTCGGGTGCGATTGGGATTTGAAAATACCCTGAGTACCCGTCAAGGAAACAATAGAAAGCTTTTCCCGCTAGTCTTTCTAACATTTGATCAATAAATGGTAGCGGGAAATGGTCTTTCAATGTTACCGCATTCAAGCGGCGGTAGTCAATACACACTCTCCAACCGGTTTGTGGTCGGGTGGAGACCAAGTCTCCTTGTGCATTCTTGACTACCGTCACTCCTCCCTTTTTGGGTACGACTTGAGTTGGGCTAACCCAACGAGAGTCGGAAATAGGGAAAATGATGCCCATTTGCAATAGCTTAATTACCTCTTCTTGCACTACCTCCGCCATGGGTGGATTGAGCCTCCTTTGGGGTTGTCGGACCGGTTTGGCATCCACTTCAAGTCGTATCTTGTGCATGCAAGTCACCGGGCTTATCCCTTTTAGGTCCGCTATGCTCCACCCAAATGTTTCCTTATGCTTTTCAAGTAGTGATACCAATTTGCCTTCTTGGTCCTCGGTGAGTGTGCTTGAAATGATAAGTGGTAGGGTGTTCTTGTCCCCTAGAAAGATGTACTTTAAATGGCTTGGGAGGGTCTTCAACTCGACCTTAGGAGGTTGGATAATGGAAGGGAGGGGCTTGTGGAGTGGAATACTCAAGGCAAACAACTCGGACAAGTTCGCCAGTGCAGGACGCAGGCTGCGTCCAGTGACGCAGGCTGCGTCGTACGACGCAGGCTGCGTCGAGCACTGCCTTGCCCTGTTTTCAGCATCTCTATGACGTTGAGCTCCTCATATGTTTCTATGGGCTCTTCCCTCTCCAAGTCTTCAAGACATTCCTGCACATCAAAAGCCAACAACAAGCGCAAACCTTCCTCTTCCATGGGGTTAGTTAAAGCTACCTCGAGTGGGTCTCTATCACAAAGTTTATACATTTGATTCACTAATGGCTCAAAAATATCCAAGAAGAAACAAGATTGATGGTCACTCGGGTGCCTCATGGAGTCATATATATTGTAAGTTAATCTTTTCCCTTCAAATTCCATAGTCAAGCACCCGTTTGAAACATCGATCTTGGTATTTGAAGTTTTCATAAACGGCCTACCAAGAAGGAGAGGGGTGGCACTAGAGCTAGATTCCATATCTAAGACGTAGAAATCCGCCGGAAAGACAAGATTATCGACTTCCACTAGTACATCCTCTACCATGCCCTTGGGGTAAACACTAGACCTATCGGCAAGTTGAATGACTACCCCGGTCTTAGACAAAGGTCCTAAACCTAGGGTCTCATAGATAGATAGAGGCATGACATTTATAGAAGCCCCAAGGTCTAGCATGGCACGTTTAAAACTTTTCCCCCCAATAGTGCAAGGAATAGTGAACATGCCCGGGTCTCCACATTTCTTTGGTAAATTTTGTTTGAAAATGGCCGACACATGTTCACTCACCCTAACCTTATGGGTTCCCTTCTTTGGATTTCTCCTAGGTGTGCAAAGTTCTTTCAAAAACTTTGCATACCTAGGGACACTATTCAACAAGTTAAGAAGAGGAATGTTAACCTCACATTTCCGGAAAGTCTCATATAAGTCATTCTCCTTGGCATATTTCCTTGTGCTTATCAAAGCACTAGGGAATGGGACTTCCGGTATGTACTCCTCCACTTCATCATCTTCAATAGTGTCCTTGCTCTTCCTTGAATTGTCTCCCTTTGGGTCCTTGCTTTTGGATCCCCCTTTCTCATTCTTTGATATCTCTTCTTGACCAACCACCAATTCTCCTTGGTCTTCAATCTCAATGGTTTCCATCTCAATATTCTTCATCTTTTCCTTTCCTTTGCCAAGGGGGTTTACTTCCAACTCTTTGCCTCCCCTCAATGTCATGGCACTAGCATTTTCCCTTGGTGGGGGAATGGTTTGAGATGGAAATCTTGTGGAGCTTGAGGCTTGGGATTTTGACAAATTTGAGGCCATTTGGGATAGTTGGGTTTCCAAGTTGTTCACCCTAAGGTTGTTAGCCTCCCTATCCTTCCTTGCTTCCTCTCTATCCCTCCTTGCCTCCTCCCTATCCTTCTCTTGATTGGCAAGAAGTGTTTGCAAGATGTCACTCAAGTTCCCTTGAGAAGAAGAATTCCCTTGATTTGGATTTTGGTTTGGTTGTCTTTGGGATTGAGAATTACTTGGAAAATTTGAGTTGTTGGGTCTTGGGTTGTTGTTGAAATTTCTTTGGGGATTTTGGTTGAAATTGGTGTTTCGGTTTTGGGTTGGATTTTGGGCTCTCAAGTGATTGAATTGACCATTTTCAAAACTCTTTGACTTGTCTCCTCCCCACCCCAAAAGATCACGATTTCCCACTTGGTTATACATTCCTCCACCACTTGGGTTTCTAGCATTGTAATTTCCATACCCCATGGCATTGACACTCTCCATAGTGGCTCCTTGCTCAATCATGATGTAACATGTATTTGTAGCATGTTCACCTCCACAATAAGAACATTCAAGTGATTCGGGGTGTTGAGAAAATGAATTACCTTTGTTAACAACCAAGTTGGATACCAAGCTTTTAAGTTCACCCATCTCTTGCATGAGTTTGTGATTTTGAGAGGCATGAGAATCTTCCATGGAAGAAACATTTCTAGAGCTTCCTCCCCTTTCATTCTTCCTCCCGTAGCTTCTTGTGTTCATAGCCAACTTCTCAATAATGTTGTTGGCCTCGGCCACATTAAGTGTATCAATACCACCTCCGGTGGCGGCTATAATCATCCGTTGGTCATTTTGGCATAATCCTTCATTGAAGGCCGTCAATAGATCATCCCCCGACATCCCATGATAAGGGCACCTTGCCACGAGGCTTTTGAATCGCTCCCAATAGTCATAGAGAGTTTCCCCCATGTCTTGCTCAATGGTAGTGATGAGCTTCTTTGAGTGGTTATGCCTTGAATCCGGGTAGTATTTCTCAAGAAATTTCTTCTTCAAACCCACCCAAGTATTGACGGAATGGGCCAGAAGACAAAATAACCATTCCTTAGCGGCATCTTGTAGAGAGAATGGAAATGCCCTAAGTTTAAATTGGTCTTCGGTCACTCCTTGAGGGATGGCCCTTTGGCATATCATGTAAAATTCGGCCAAGTGCCTATTGGGATCATTCCCCACCATTCCATGAAATCTTGGCAAATTATGAACAAAGAACCCCTTTAGCTCGAAATTTACATCCCCCATGGGAGGGTATGCGATACACAACGGTTGCTCTTCATAGTTTCTTGCCCGGATTTCACCAATAGTTCTATTATCTTCCATTTCGGGTGGGTAGATGATGTTCAAGGGTGGTGGTCTCCTAGGTGGTGATCTAGGTGGTGACACAAACACTTGTTCTTGTGGTTCTTGAAAAATATTGTTCTCAAACTCCTCTTCACTAGGCTCCCTCCAAAAGGGTCTCCTAAAGAGGGGGTTCGAAAACAACCAATTGGAAATGCTACTAGAAGCCGGGTCAATGTCTTGGTCACCAAGTCCCTCTTGTGACCTAGGCATAAACTCTAAAACACTTCAACAACACAATTAGTAACTTCAACACCAAGTAACCTACAAACAATCCAAAAAGAAATATTTGAAAAACAATCTAAACAAAATATGACACTAACAAGAGTTCAATTTGATATTTAGCTATATTGCCTTCCCCGGCAACGGCGCCAAATTTGACGAGCTTATTTTACGGGGTCGTTAATTCCACAAATTAGCTATGCCAAATAACAATTTATAAAACCAAATCTAGACTCAAACCAACCTAAGTAAAGGGTAGTAAGGGTAAGACAAGGATCGAACCCAAGGGAAGGCGATGAATGCTAAAAATCTAATCTAGACTCTTGCTAAAAACCGATTAAACAAATTAATTAATCTAACCACAAATTAAAACACTAATTGAAACAAAGACTTGAATTACTTACAAACTATGATATTCACAATGGTAAACATGTAGATAACAAATAGGAAGAGAGTTTTTCATGAGAAAAGATTATCAAGCCTAAAAATCACCAACACTAACTAAATACTCAAAGATTCAAATAAGGAGAAATAACTTAGTGCAATTATCCCAAGTTCCCCCACAATTAACAAAGTAAAAAATCCCTCCTTTCCTCCCTTCTATAATTATCTATTTCAAACTTCTAAGAATTAGCCACCATGAATTAAACCATCCATAAATGACCCAATACAACTAAACCCATACTTATTAAAACATAAGCATAAATAAAGATGCAAGCTTTAAGCACAAAACCAAAGAAGCATGCTAAAATCATTTAATAAAACATTAAACCATGTCCTAAATACACAATAATCCAAATTCCACTCAAAAGATTCCAACTTTTAAACCAAAGTTACAATCTTTCAAGTTGCTTCAACAAATACCAAGACAAATCAACCAAATTCATCAAGACAAAGCAATTTAATCAAACCAACAATTACTAAGATGGTTAGTCTTAACAACAATTCATTCAACAATGAAATTCAAACAAGGAAAATGGAATTAAATAGAGAAGGAAGGATTAAAAAGGTCTTACAATGCTAAAAGGGAAGAACTTGTTCAAATTACACTAAGCAAAAGAAGATTAGCTACCCATAGTCTTCATAATACAACCAATTTCTAAACAAAAACCCATTACAAGAGCCAAAGTTTGAAGAACAAAAAGAGAGAATTCTAAGGAAAATATGATGTTGTATGTTGAATGCTTGATGCCCTTCTCTCTCTTCAGAATTCTTCTTTTATACCCTTGGTCCGCAAACCTAGGGGCCTTGAAAGGTGGGCTTCCAAAAGACAAGACGAGAAAGCGAAGAAAACCCGTGCTGAGAGATGACGCAGGCTGCGTCCTACGACGCAGGCTGCGTCGAGCACTGCCGGATTTTTGCCTTGTTTTCCTTCTTGACTTTCGTTGACCCCATGGATATTGACCCCGCCTTGACTTCCATTGACCCATTGGGCTTGGTCTTCATACCTTGATGATTCATTGCTAGCCCACTCCAATTTCCGGGTTTTATGGGTCTCGGGTTTTTGGGTTTGACTTTCATTGACTTTCGGGATTTGACTCTCAAAATTGACTTAAAATACTAAATATTAACATTATTACAAAAACTAAAATTAACATAAAACATAGCTAATGACCCGTAAAAAGTAAAACGAAAGACTCTAAAAATTGCTACTAGACACGACAATATTTGACGTTGTCAGTGTCAAAGAATTTCGTAATCGCCTCATATTGGAGAATTTGAGGGGCTTGCGAAAACACCGAAGTGATCCTCGTGAATATCGCATATGCATTGAGAGAAATCAATTGGAGTTTGAGTTTGGGTGAGATTGACCAAATCAAGACATTCTTGACGTCATTTGCAACCTCCAAATAACGGTCATATTCGGCCTGAACCACCGCGGACGATCTTGGCGCGGGTTCAGTGGGGGGCTCTTCGACCAAGTAGCGAAGCACGTTATCGGATAACGCGGCGCTCTTGATCGTTGACTCCCATTCAACGAAGTTACTTCCGTCATCCTTTAGGACACACTTGTCCATGACGGATCTCAACCATGAGTCCTTACCCAAGGTTGCAACGTTTGATGATGTTGACATTATGCGAATATGGTAACTACAACAAAAAAAAATATATAAACATTCATTGTTAATTTACTTGAAAAACATTTTAACAAGTTTAGCATTCATATAATGACCTCTCACTAAATTATATAAATGATTCCAAGACCCATTTTTTAAATAAAAATAGTCATCGCATGCTACCTTTATTTAGAAATGGTAAGTCATTACTTGACTAATTCTACCCTTAGAACTCTTGGTTGACGGATTTCAACTAAATCCATCTCCTAGTCCCAAGATAACGCTTATCTCGTTGAGTCCAATCCAATTTTAGCTTGTGATCGTATCACCCTACTTACCCGAGGTAAAAAGGGACCCACGAGCGTGGTAGCCCTAATGAACACGGGATTCATAGGTGTTATTAATTGGTAAGGCTAATCTCAATTTTTAAACATGTGAGAGATCTTGTCAATTTAGTTATTAATTCCCTATAAGTGAACTAAGTCGGTGAATTGTGAATAACGTTGAATTGACAATAACGGTAAATAAAATGCATGTGTGACGATTTTGGCATGAGCGGAAATAAAGCAAGCAACCAAGCAACAATAAAATCCTAGTATGGCCACCTAGCTAATCAAATTAACTAGATAGATAGTTACAAATTCGGAAACCAACTCCTTGGTCCCTTGCCTCTTCACTTGGAACACCTTCCAAAATGGCACCGTCTTGAGGGAGTCACCGGTCTTCATAAAAAATAATTACAAATACAAATATACAAATACTATTATACAATTATTCTATAAATAAAATTATTAAATTATACAAACCGGCGATACGAGATCGCAATAAAATTACAACCAAACCGTTATTCCCTACATTACGGGTAATAACGATAAAAATAACTAGGCCATACTAGGTACAAAGTTTGCATAAATTATTAAATAATGACATTCATTCATTCAACCATAAATTAAATAAATTGCTGCAAAATTCATGCCAAAATCGTCCTAAATTCATTCATGCTCATTGTAGCTCGATTTTTCCGGGATTTATTGATTTTTAACCATTAAAAATCATTATCAACATTTAAATCTCATTTAAATTCAAAATAATTAACTAAACTGATTTAGAACTCAAAATTAGTCACTACTAATTTTGTTGGTCATTAATTAGATCGATTTGATTTCATTTGCTAAATATTACAGTTTAATCATAACAATTATGAAATAAAACCAAAATAAAATATACATCATAAAATTTGAAACCAAAAATTTTGTACATTCTGGAACAATTCCAGGAACTATAAAAATAAAAAACACTTGCTCAAAAAATTTAAATTAATTTTATGAACAAATAGCTTTGTATTTAATGGTTTTATCAAATAAAAACATTAGATATAGTAAAACAGTGACAAAAATTATGAAATTTCACCAAGAGTATCAACATCAGAATGTAAAATGTACAAAAAATTTTCAAGACCAGAAATTGACATTTCGATTTTATGAACATTATAATGTCATATTATCGAGTTTTATCGTATAAAAATCAATGAACATGCAATACATTAGTAAAAGTCACGAAATTTTACATATAATATGTAAGAAATGCATGTGAGATCATATTAAAATTTCACGGCCAGAATCAACATGCAACTATTTTTAGTTAACTTTTAACTCATAAAATGCATGTTAACTCGGTTTAAACGCCAAAAATCAAAATAAATAGCAAATTAATCCCTAAAATTACGAAATTTAACCACAAATATTTTGAGGTCAGTAGGTATACGTGCACCAAAACTTTTCGTCAGAATCGTATTTTAACTCAAAATCTTTGATTTATTAGTTATATTATAACTTTAATAAAAATGTCCAAAATGAACATGCATGCTACAAGCTAGCTCTGATACCACATGAAAGTCCATAGACCTTAATTAGACTCCTCTAATTAGTTTCTAAATTACTTGTTAATTTAGTATTTAATGATCTATGTAACATGCAAGCAAATATAAACACATTTATATAAGAGAAGAAATTTCCTCACATTGATATGGAAAATATAAGAGCACAACAAGAACTCCTTCTTGTTGTTCTTGAGCTACAAATATGGATGAACACAAACAATCTCCAAAGTAGAAGATCTTCTCTAAGTTGCACCAAGATAAACCCAAATAATCTACCCTTATTATTAACAAGATAATAAGATAGATATTATACTACTAATATTATGACTATATTACTACACTAGTAATACTTAGTAAATATTAGTATTTGAGAGTTTTTAGTGAGAGGAAGAATTTTAGAAAGAAGTATAACAATTGCACAAAATGAAGTAAGTACAAAATGAACAACAATTGTTCATTATAAAGGCCATTTGGCCGGACCATATTGTCCATTATTGGACTCTTATTTTGTTCAATTTGATCACATGAATTAGAGTGGAGTGTTGTAGTATAAGTGATGATTGTATTCTACTTGTTATGTCACTTTCAATTAGTAACTAAAGAGTTAAACAAGAACAAAAATCATCACCTTTGTAACTACAACATAACCGGCCATTTTGGCTTAGTTGGATCCATTTTGATTTTTGATATTTGTCTCACAAATACTTATTGATCATATGGTTAATTATGTTGTATAATTAAGTGTTAATTAGTTCATATAACAATTATATGACTCAATTAAATAAATAATATGTACTTAACATTTTAAGTAATATTTTACCATTATATCAATATATAATGGGTCCCACAATGCTTAGTTAATTTATTTTACAACTCCTTGTAAATATAATTAACTAATTACCTCTATCTCAAAACCTCAACTAATTTAGTAATTTAACGATTAATTACTAAGTTAAATCTTATTTAATCGTATTAAAATAAGATATAAATTTATTAGTCAATTATCGCATAATTGAAAAATAAGTTTAATCGAATTTGAGTTCTTAACTCAATTTCTAACAATTAACTCTCGTACATATCGAATATATGTAATGTACTAATTAACTGTATCGTATAAAAATAATTAGTTACTATTTGGATTTCATCCTTTAGGTGTGACCGAAAGGGATCAGTTGATCACCGCAGTCAAACGACAATAACGTCAAACTCTAGTCAGCCAACCGTTATTGATTTACGTTAATCAACTGACTAATCATATATATAGTCAGTAAATATCCCAATTTTATTCCTTAATAAGATTTATTATGTGGCGCACTATTGTGGAGGACACCTACTCCAACAAAATATACCTCGACTACTAAACTAGCTCGGCAAAGGTAGGCTCAGTGTTGAATGTAGTTAAGGGCAACAGGCAGATATGGCTTTATGTGGAGTTAATGGGGTAAAATGAGGAAAAGGGAGATGCAAATATTCTCAAATCACGTGATACCGACCACAAACCCAATGCGTGCAGGCAATAAGAAATCAAAATTCATATACAAGCAAATGACACGAAATGTGGGGAGTAACTACTCTCATTCCTAGATGAACTGGTCATAGATGTCACCAGTTATAGGCTCTAAAATCTCAGAATATATAAGTAGTTTGCCAAAATGCTGAGTCAAGTCTAATAGTCAATTTTAAATTCCAAGACAAAATTCAATAGTTCACTACTTCGATTCACTAAGTAAGTTAAGAAAGGTGCAAAGAATAGCATAAAATAGACTTGTAGTGCAATTTCATCATGAACAAGACTCCAATCCGACTCAACTAAATGCAAAATTAAATGTGATATTTTTGATTTTTTTCAAAATTTTCTAATTAACATGAATTGTAAACGTGAATGCAATACAAATGCAAATGCAGACGCAAAAGGATGTAAACACTTCCCCAAACCAAAACAGACAATGTCCTCATTGGCTATAGCACAAAGCATATAAGGGAAAGGGAAAAAAAACTAATACATGTTCCTAATGAATGAAATATATATGAAGAATGGAAAAACA
This sequence comes from Heliosperma pusillum, assembly GCA_022085475.1. Classification (NCBI taxonomy): domain Eukaryota; kingdom Viridiplantae; phylum Streptophyta; class Magnoliopsida; order Caryophyllales; family Caryophyllaceae; genus Heliosperma; species Heliosperma pusillum. Next base: position 19,751 of record JAIUZE010070401.1, read on the forward strand.
AAAGGAACAGAAAAACTCACAAGACAAAGCTTCCCCAAACCAGCATCAAACTGGGGAGCTAACATCACCTACTCCAATCCGTCTCCTCTGTCTCTTCTACCCTGTACGTCGGGTCCCTCTCCTCCTCCTGAGCTAGCCTCCTAGCTGCCAACTCCGCACGCTCCCTCATGGCCCTCTGTGCCGGCGTCTCGTCTTCTTCCTCTCCAGAAGAAGAGGAAGAAGAAGATGGTGAAGGATACCCACCTTCTGGGTATCTGTAGAACGAGGGATGAGGTCATCATCCTGGAATGGGACGTCCTCTGCGGATGTGGTCCTCGTAGATAGGGAACAAGGCCAAGGCCTGATCCCGTCGCATCAGTGCAATATCCCTGCGCATCTCAAGTAGCAAAGCATCACGACGCCCTTGGTCCATGACCTCAGGCGTCTCAAACAGGGGAGGACAAATAAAATTAGCCGGAAAAACCGACTCAGGAGGTGGAGTGGTGACAGGTGGGGGCGTGACAGTGGTCGGCCCTACCTGTTGAGAACCCGACGGCTCTCCAACTTCCCCCTGTGGGGAAGCTCTCTTCCTCTTCTTAGTGGAAGAGGAAGGTGTAGTGGTGAAGGGTAGATGGTAGACAAGGGGAAGGGGTTTCACCCCTGTCACTGTAGTGAGAGGTGAAAGAGAAGGCAATGTAGGGCAAGGTAAGACAACGGATGTGGAACCACATATCTTCCACACCCGACGCTCAGAGCCCGTAATCCAAGTAAACCCAATCATGACTGGTATATCTAAATCGACTCCTGGTCCTATGCGCTGGTGAGTCCTAGGGAAGTCTGAATAAAGGTGGCGGCCTATCCTACTAGACTCCCTAGACTCTAAGTTCTTCCAATGAAGAGCCACTAAGTAAGCGATGTTCAGGACAAATGGGGTACCGCTATCAATGTTCAGGTACCCCGCCAAGATGGTTAACTCGGTGTTGGTAATGTTGTTGGGTTCTGGCCTAGCAAAAACCGACTCTCCTAAAAGTCGCAGAAAATAGCGCAGTGCAGGGTGGTGAACGTGGGCCACCCTACGAGAGCCGTAGGGTGTGTGAGAGAGAGCGGGCCAGACCTGGGGCAACAACTTCCTAGGGGCTGCTAAAAGACCGTCACTCGAAAGACCCAAAACCTCCCCAAACCTAGACAAGGTCCACGAATGCGACTCATTAAAGAGTCGGAAATGTATGCAAGCGCTAGTCAGTGAGGTAACATACATATCGGACTCAAAAGTATAAGAGCTGAAAAATTTGAGCGTAGGTACTCGATATGTATACTCCCTCCTCGAGGCCAAACCCGACATGCCCGTCCCGTTAAGCAACAAACAAACATCAGTGAGTAAACCTAGCTCCTCTAGGTCGGGACGGTGCAAAAAATGACTCAAATGGATGGGGGAGTCAAGTAAAAAAGATAACCGTTTCCGGTGAATATTAGAACCGAATTGTACCTCCCTTATCCCTTGTAGTGGCCCGAGGGACTCCACGATAGGTGGCTGACTAGCAGCCTTGATAGCTTTCGGTGGTGCTAGTCCTCGAGTGCTAGCTAGCTTCTGTGCGGCGAGCTGGCTGGTGGTCAACGCCTTCTTACGAGGGGCGAGTGTTGAACTGGAAGGCGGAACAACGGTCTCAGCAGTGACCGTTAAAGGAGTCGGAGCGTCAGTGTAACACCCGCAAATGTACCCTATTTTTAAAGTGAAAATATTTTACGGATACTTTTCAGCGAAATTAAGTTTTAATTTAGAATTTTATTTTCCGAGTCGAATTTAGAATTTACGAGTTCATATTTGGAATTTCCGCAAGATTTCAAGTAAAACCCGTCTTAAGCCGTCTTTGACTTTTTCTTGACTTTTTACCTCATACTACTCCTAACCTAATTCATCCTCACACAAACACAACACAACTCAACTCTTCCTTCTTCTCTAAGAAAACCCCATAAAACCTTGCCTCCATTTTTTATCCGTCTTAGATTCGTCGCTACTCCTTCGTTACTCGCTCAAATTCTCGTAAGTTCGTCTTATTCTTCCCCTCTTAGCTTCCTCTATCCGTATTGGTAATAAAATTACCGTCTTTCTCGCTTTTTAAATTATCCGTCTTTCTCAAGGTGAATGATATTCATCTTTTATTATCTAATTTTATGTAGGTGGAGACTAGGAAGGTTTAGAAATCGATTAAAGACGCGAAAAGGTAACGGTGAAGGGTTACTCGATATCATTTACGTGTTTTATGTGTTTTCTAGGCTAGTAATCATATTTAGATTATGGTTAGTATGCTTAGGACTTGTGTTGTTGTTGGTTGTTGTTAGTTGTTAATTGATATGAGAATTGATGGTTTGTGATGATAAATGAGGATTTTTGTGTTGGTAACTTGTTGATATTTGATCGTTCCTGAATCCTGTGTAGGACGCGGGCTGCGTCGTGGAACGCAGGCTGCGTCGTAGGACGCAGGCTGCGTCGTAGGACGCAGGCTGCGTCACTCGCTGCTGACAGTAATTTTCCTGCACTGACCCCTTTTCGTAAAATGATCATATCTCCTTTGTTACTTGCTTGTTTTGGGCTTGTGACATCTCGTTGGAACCGTAAGAGGATAAGCTATCATATCCATTTGGAATTTCTGCATTTTCATGTCTAGAACTCTAGTTATGACCGTTTGAAGTGGACCCTTGTTTTCGTTGGTTTCCAAACAACGTTGTTTTGGAGAGGTGATCTATGTTTTTATTCATTATGCTTCAAAAACTTGTTCTAATGCTTATGTATCATGTATTGACTCATGTTTATCATATTTGAACTTATATGATTCCCTATTCTCATGTTTTGTGACGGTTTTTGGTATGTTCCCACTTTGAGTCGGTTTTTACAAATGTTACGGTTTGAGCACTATTTTGGTATGTGCTTTGTACTCTCATTCCCTTGGCTACCTCCACGTTCATAAGGCTGGAATGTCGGAACGGGGAGTTATCCTACTGCTTAGTTGCATGTGTTAGTGGGCATACGACGACGTTGTTGGGAGGCGAACGCTTTGCGTTGATCGACCCGGCCGTCAAATGTTGTGTACTTGCGAGGTGGTGTTATTTGCATGTAGCGTATCGCTTGTTATGAGGCTTGTCCTGTTTTCCGCCTCTTTCGTGAAGGTTGACCGAATTTGGGGTACTCGACGTCTTTGTATGATCGAGTCTTGGATGTGGAACGTCCTACCACATGTCGAATCGGAGATACGTCTTATTCCGAGAGTCTGGCCAAATTTAGACTAGGACCGTATTATTATCGTCATCCTACCAAGAGGAAATTAGTGTACATATACGAAATGGATTGAATCGTGTATGCGTTCCAGGTATATGTCTTATCTCGTGAATGCCTTTTAATCATACTTGCCATGTACACGATGCTAGTGCGTTTCATTTACCGTGAGAGAGGTCGTCATTGTATTGTTATGCGTGGATGCGTGATTACATGATTGATTATTCATGGTCATTGCATGACTTGGCATGGTTTGTTTGTCGAGTCTCAATCTTATTAATCTTATACCGCTAACGGTGAGATGCAAGCCCTAGTGAGCGTATTCGGTTGCCTAAAAGTGTCTTCCCCGAGTCTTTGTATAACATGATGGATTCGGATTTGTATTACATATGCTCTTATCACTATATATTGAATTGCCTATCTATCCTTATCGTATTTCACATGTATATTTATATATGCATGCTTCTACTTTTGTATTTCCTTCTATGTACGTTTAATGTGATATGGCTGGGAGAACCCGGAGTTACTCCCCACTGACTGTGGCGTTCATGTTTTTCATGGATGAACAGGTTGCTTGAATTGGATGGCTTTTTGCTTATGCTATTTTGGGTTCGGGTGTGAGCTAGCGGGCGTTGTCCCTGGATGAAACACCTCTAGACGTTGTTTAGCTAGTTGCTAATTACTTTGTCTTTTGTTAACACTTTGAGAGACTACGTCTCTTGTGGTATTTTTATTTGGTTTGTAATATTTGACACTCCTCGTATTTCTATCTTGCATGTATAAAAGTTTTTAAAATACCGTATTTCCGCTAATTATATCACATGCTTGTATGTTTTATTTCCGCATTCGCGAGGTTTGTCACAGTTGGTATCAGAGCTTTATCACTCCCGACGCACACACGTGAACCCAAAACTTAAATTACTTGACCTTGAAATAATAAATGAGAGATGGGTAGATTTAAGGACCTAAGGTGGTAGTCTTTGGTGTACTTGATGTTTGTTAGGTTCTAACTTGTTTGTTGATTGTGTTGAGTGATGTTATGTTTGTTTGTATCTACCGTTTTGAGGTGGATCATGTGTTACCTAGAAGAAGTATCTTTTACCGAAGATTGAAGATTGACAAGCTTAATTGAAGTGTATTTCTTCCTCATCGATGTTTTCTCTCGTCCCTAATGTATCATGCTCTCTTCCTTCTATCTAAGTGCTTCTTTCTCTTCCATCTTGTTTGCCTCTTGGAAATTACTCTTAGTAGTTCCTCCATCTTACCATTGGTATCCTTACCTTCCTCTTGTAACATTTTTGTGGATGCCATACCCATTTGTTTGTGGTATATGATACTTGGGGTCGGAAGACCTTTGATTTTTGTGTAATATTAGTTAGTGATTGTTAGAATAAATTTGTGATTTTTGAGGGAAAATGGTGTAGATCTAAATTCACCCTATAATGAGTATGTTTTGATCTCTAAGGGAAATGTAGTACGAATATGTTTGATGATTTTAATGCTTTGATGCTTGTCATGACTACTGTGGGATGTTTCATGATATTTGATGGTGTAAGGTTGAATAGTTGGCCTAAGACGTCTTAACCCAGTATCGATTTCATCTTTTGATTTAGGATTTTGAATGCTCCCTGAGTGTAAAATGCTTTTTGAGACTAAGTGACCCTTCTTGTGGATTCTAGTTTATGTGTTAGAGTATAGGCTTAGGTGGAAACGCATTTGGCCTAGATTTTTCTTGGAATTTAAAGTAGATGATCTTATCTTATGGTATCGGAGACACGTTTGAAGTAGTAAGGGTTTTCGGTTAATTGTAACCATATTACTTAGGGATTATAGGATATGAGCGAGATTTGAGGATGTTAGCTTGATAGAAATAACTTGGGACGTTAATGATGATGTTTGACTTGGAGGTTGTACTTTGTTAATAATGAACTCGTGGGCTATATGATGGTTTATAATGACTTTTGTCGGTGTTCTACTAAGCCTTGCGGCCGTATGAGTTGAACAAGAATTAGTATGGAGAATTCCGTATTGGTTCTATTCGTCTTTCGGTTTTTGAAACCTTTGGGAATGTGTCAAATTATGGAGTTGAGAGAATGTTATTATGCTTGAGTTGCAATTCCGCAATTGGGAATCCGTGTTATATGAAAGGGCGGATGAATTGGGTTGTAATCAATTTGTTAAATCTAGGTGTACCTTACTTTGATGATTGTGGTACGATGGTCCCTTGTAAGAGACCTTTGTTTGGGATGAGTTGCTTTACTATCACCCTAAGTCTGAAAGGAGAAATTTTGTTGATTAAACCTTAAACCTTTACTTGTGCCATCATCCCTTTTCATTTCCATTCTTGAATGTTTTTGTCAAGATTGATCTTTAAGAAATCGCATGCTCGTATCGTCTTTCTTACTCAGATATCTTCATGACTCTACTATCTGCTTTGTCTCTTTCTTGGCCTCGTTATTTTCAGCGTTCCTCTCTTTTAATCTCGTGCCTGATTTTATTCTCGCATTCTCCTTGAGATTTCTTATCGTTTCCTATCTCGTTGCCACTTCATCTTTTCCTTAGTGGATTGGATATTCCGTTTGTAAGGTTCAGAGAATAATTGTAATGTATTGTGGGATTCTTTAGTTAGAATATGTGTATTTGGATTTAGCAAATTTCATGTTGTATTTGATCATGAGAAATAGGACTTAAGCTCTAGGATGAATCCTAATAGTGATAATGTATCCTCTCTTGGTGGTTTTAGTTTTGGAGCTTGGTATTGTAGTGTTATTTTGAGAATTGAGTGGATCATGATGATAGTTCGTTGTTGTTGGGTATCATAACGGTTGCTTGAGATATTATTTGGGAATTAGATGTTTCTAATTGGTGGATTCTAAAAGAGACTTTGCTTTAGGATAATTAAGCCGGTACCCAAAGTTTGAGGAGTTTTGTCATAAATGAAAATTGATTCATTTTGAGTTTTAGATGATCTAGATGAATTGAATGGTTGTCTGTTTGCCAAGTGATTGGCCATTTGTGGTTTGGAATTTGTAATTCTCTTTTATTCTTAAGGAATCATAGTTTGAGATTGAGAAATGTTAGTTGCAAGCTTTGGATAATGAGTACTCAGTTGTAATGGAATATAGAGTTAGAATGGTGAACCCATTTATCTTGAGGATTATAATCACCGTAGTTTGCTAATGTGACTATTTATATTTGAGGCTTCGAGCGTAGTAATGATCGAATTAAGGATGTTAGGGCATATTAAAGAATTCTTATAAGCGATAATAGATTGTGGATTTTCCCTTGTCGTGAGACTTTGGATGAGGCTAGTTGAATCTTAGATAATTATGTTTGTTGCTTTGATTGTGTTTTGACTTTCGAAGATGAGAAAGTTCATTGCAAATTTAGGATAATGAGTTTGAAGTAAATTGGATCCAGGGAATTTCATGGTAAGTTTCTTTTACCATGTGGATTGTTAGTTGTGGAGTCTACCGTGCCGATGGACCTTAGTAGATTCTAATTGGATTCGAATAATTGGGATTTGTTACTCGAACTTTCGTGATTATGGAATATTGTTGTAGGACTTCTGATGATTGAAAATGATGAGATGCAAATTGGGTAAATTGCATTCTCTTGAGGATTTGGTTTATTAGTAGAGTTCGTGATGTCGAATTCTTGTAGATCTTCCTGCTGACTTTATCTTGATCTTCCTATCCCAAAGAGTTCGATTTGTTTCGTTTTTGCGTGTTTTTTTATATATATTGTTACCCTGAGTTGTGTGTGAATTGTGTGAGTCGCTCTATGTACGTGTAATGTCTTGTTATTTGATTTTACCTTTGATAAAACTTTCAAATTTCCATATTATATTTCTAATTTAACGTTTCAAAGAAGTCTAAAGATGGTTTGTGTACCCTCTTTTTGGAGAAAATGGATTTCTTTTGCTTTTATATTTGGATTTTGCGTTTGGTTGGATGTTTGCACTTGTTATTGGAGACGTCTGATAACTAGTCATGCACTTACTAACGTTGTTTTGAATTTCGATTTCACTATTTCGATATTGCTTTGATTTGGAGAACTAGAGTACTCGTTCGCGACGGGCACTCCTGCGATCCGTAAATAAAGTTTCGCACTTATGAAAAATTTCCTTAAACCGTTTTCGAGAAGGACATCATTTCATAAATGTTTTTCATTATAAAGTTTTCGTATTAATTTTGAAAACTGATTCTTGTCCTTGATGCTTTTGTTTTCTACTCTCACGTTTCGAGGACGAAACTTTTTAAAAGGTAGGGTGATTGTAACACCCGCAAATGTACCCTATTTTTAAAGTAAAAATATTTTACGGATACTTTTCAGCGAAATTAAGTTTTAATTTAGAATTTTATTTTCCGAGTCGAATTTAGAATTTCCGAGTTCATATTTGGAATTTCCGCAAGATTTCAAGTAAAACCCGTCTTAAGCCGTCTTTGAGTTTTTCTTGACTTTTTACCTCATACTACTCCTAACCTAATTCATCCTCACACAAACACAACACAACTCAACTCTTCCTTCTTCTCTAAGAAAACCCCATAAAACCTTGCCTCCATTTTTTATCCGTCTTAGATTCGTCGATACTCCTTCGTTACTCGCTCAAATTCACGTAAGTTCGTCTTATTCTTCCCCTCTTAGCTTCCTCTATCCGTATTGGTAAAAAAATTACCGTCTTTCTTGCTTTTTAAATTATCCGTCTTTCTCAAGGTGAATGATATTCATCTTTTATTATCTAATTGTATGTAGGTGGAGACTAGGAAGGTTTAGAAATCGATTAAAGACGCGAAAAGGTAACGGTGAAGGGTTACTCGATATCATTTACGTGTTTTATGTGTTTTCTAGGCTAGTAATCGTATTTAGATTATGGTTAGTATGCTTAGGACTTGTGTTGTTATTGTTGGTTGTTGTTAGTTGTTAATTGATATGAGAATTGATGGTTTGTGATGATAAATGAGGATTTTTGTGTTGGTAACTTGTTGATATTTGATCGTTCCTGAATCCCGTGTAGGACGCAGGCTGCGTCGTGGGACGCAGGCTGCGTCGTAGGATGCAGGCTGCGTCGTGGTGACGCAGGCAGCGTCACTCGCTGTCGACAGTAATTTTCCTATACTGACCCCTTTTCGTAAAATGATCATATCTCCTTTGTTGCTTGCTTGTTTTGAGCCTATGACATCCCGTTGGAACCGCAAGAGGATAAGCTAGCACCTCCATTTGGAATTTCTGCATTTACATGTCTAGAACTCTAGTTATGACCGTTTGAAGTGGACCCTTGTTTTCGTTGGTTTCCAAACAACGTTGTTTTGGAGAGGTGATCTATGTTTTTATTCATTATGCTTCATAAACTTGTTCTAATGCTTATGTATCATGTATTGACTCATGTTTATCATATTTAAACTTATATGATTCCCTATTCTCATGTTTTGTGACGGTTTTTGGTATGTTCCCACTTTGAGTCGGTTTTTACAAATGTTACGGTTTGAGCACTATTTTGGAATGTGCTTTGTACTCTCATTACCTTGGCTACCTCCACGTTCATAAGGCTGGAATGTCAGAACGGGGAGGTATCCTACTGCTTAATTGCATGTGTTAGTGGCATACGACGACGTTGTTGGGAGGCGAACGCTTATATGATTCCCTATTCTCATGTTTTGTGACGCTTTGCGTTGATCGACCCGGCCGTCAAATGTTGTGTACTGGCGAGGTGGTGTTATTTGCATGTAGCGTACCGCTTGTTATGAGGCTTGTGCTCTTTTCCGCCTCTTTCGTGAAGGTTGACCGAATTTGGGGTACTCGAAGTCTTTGTATGATCGAGTCTTGAATGTGGAACGTCCTACCACATGTCGAATCGGAGATATGTCATATTTCGAGAGTCTGGCCAGATTTAGACTAGGACCGTATTATTATCGTCGTCCTACCAGGAGGAAATTAGTCTACATATACGAAATGGAATGAATCGTGTATGCGTTCCAGGTATATGTCTTATCTCGTGAATGCCTTTTAATCATATTTGCCATGTACACGATGCTAGTGCGTTTCATTTACCGTGAGAGAGGTCGTCATTGTATTGTTATGTGTGGATGTGTGATTACATGATTGATTATTCATGGTCATTGCATGACTTGGCATGGTTTGTTTGTCGAGTCTCAATCTTATCAAACTTATACCGCTAACGGTGAGATGCAAGCCCTAGTGAGCGTATTCGGTTGCCTAAGCGTGTCTTCCCCGAGTCTTTGTATAACATGATGGATTCGGATTTGTATTACATATGTTCTTATCACTATATATTGAATTGCCTATCTATCGTTATCGTATTTCACATGTATATTTATATATGCATGCTTCTACTTTTGTATTTCCTTCTATGTACGTTTAATGTGATACGGCTGGGAGAACCCGGAGTTACTCCCCACTGACTGTGGCGTTCATGTTTTTCATGGATGAACAGGTTGCTTGATTTGGATGGCTTTTTGCTTATGATATTTTGGGTTCGGGTGTGAGCTAGCGGGCGTTGTCCCTGGATAAAACACCTCTAGACGATTTAAGATAGTTGCTAATAACCTTGTCTTTTGTTAACACTTTGAGAGACTACGTCTCTTGTGGTATTTTTATTTGGTTTGTAATATTTGACACTCCTCGTATTTCTATCTTGCATGTATAAAAGTTTTTAAAATACCGTATTTCCGCTAATTATAACACATGCTTGTATGTTTTATTTCCGCATTTGCGAGGGTTGTCACAGTCAGTGTGCTCCGTGGAGACTGTCTCAGCAGCAGCCTCGGTAACCGTGACAGCAGTGTCAGTCACAACAGCAGCGGCAGTCTCGGCAGTAGCAGGAACTGCGTCAATTGTCGTCGCAGCGACTACCTCGGGAACCGTGGCATTACTTGGGACTGAACTTGATGCCATAGCTACAAAATTATCAACAAGAACCAATCAATAACATCTAATTTACTAGATTAATTCTATAATCTAACCCTAATTGACTCGGAAAAGGGAAAGGGATTAAGAATTAAATAGTAAAATAGGAAGGAAAAGCTTACTTGTTGATGATGACCCGAACAAATAGTAATTGATCAATAAATTCGAAGAATCGAATTAGCAAACCCTAGTTCACAAAATCTCCAAATAACCGAAATTAAAGGGGAAAGGGAGAGGGCTTTTCATCTAATTGCAAGAGTAAGGTATTGGGGCCAATGTAAGTGGTAATTAATTGGGAAAATATCACAAATTGCAGGTAGGAAGTGCAGGAAAATCGAAGAATGGAAAAACAAGAAAGAGTTGGATCGAGTAGAATGAAAGAGAGATCGAGGACTTCCCTTATATAGGTTGGTCAGTTCAGTCGATCGAGTAGCATATCTACTCGATCGAGAACGTATCCCCGGCAACGGCGCCAAAATTTGATGTCAGTCGTTATACACCAAAAAAAAAACCTAAGTCAACTAACTAAGAAGATAGCGGAAGTAGGGTCGATCTCCACAGGGAGGAAATTAATTAACTGAAATCTAAATCTGCAAGTAACAACCTTAAGTGATCTACTAAAGACTTCTTTGTAAATACATCGAATCTTAGCTTCAATATAGACTAGTTCTATAAGCTAAAGAGGTGTACTCATATTCATGTCAATTACAATCTTTATAAGTGGTGTGGCCAATTGGTTTTGAAGACTCCCTACTTTGAGTTCAATAACTCAATTTCGACTTAGCAATTGATCTTTCAAAGTGAGAATCGAATTCTTAGCCTTTTATTATAATGATCCCATCATCATAATATTTATATGATCAATTTGAGTCGATATAATTTATGTTATTAGTGCAAGTAGAGTATAATGACAAGTTTTAAAATGAAAAATTTTCCATAAACCGAGTGACTTGGGTTGAAAACCAAGTCACTAATATCTAATTACAACCAAATGTTAATAAAAGGAAATAAACAAATTTCCATTGTCAAACAAGGAAATAAAGAGTTTCTAAAACAACGTCACAAAATACAACCCAATAAAGAACACAACACAAAATGAGTCCAAGCTCCTTATGTCTTCATCCATGGGTGGCTACCTTAGCTTCCCTTAAAGAACATCTTTAGGCTTGCTTGTCCTTATCCATGTCCTTGCTTGGGTGCCCTAATTACCATTAAAAAGGGTAAGAATCACAACTTGTATCTATATACCAAAGTTGCGATCATAACATAAAAGATAAGGATGAAAATTTACCAACGGAAACAATTTTTCCGTCTTTGATATCTCTTAGATACTTGGGGCAATTCTTTTTCCAATGGCCTATGCCATTACAATAATGGCACATCTCCTCGGTAGAGGCACCTTTCTTAGGCTTGGGTGAGCTATTCTCAATAGCTTTTCCCTTGGTTTTGTAGGTGAAGGGCTTCTTCCCTTTGCTTGCACCCTTTTTGAACTTCCCCATGCTCTTGTTATTTATGTGAAGTACATCCTTGGTGGTGCAAACATTTAGCCCCATGTCTCTCTCCGCTTGCACAAGCATTTTGTGCAACTCGTGAAGAGAGGTTTGCATATTTTGCATACTGTAGTTTACCCTAAACTGCACATATGCCTTGATTCTCCCCAAGGAATGTAGTACACGGTCAATTACGAGTTGTTCGGGAATGTCAACCCCTTTTAAGAGTCTCGACATACTCAATCAATTTGAGTACATGAGGGCTAACCTTTTGGCCCCCTTTAAGATTCATGTCGAAAAACGCGGAAGCCGTCGCATATTGAATGATCCTAGGAGCTTGTGAAAACATGGTCACAAGCTTGGCATAGATCTCATAGGCCGTGCTCATCTTTATGGCACTCCTTTGGAGATCGACCTCCATAGAGAAGATCAAAACATTTTTGATCGCGGCGGCTTCCTTTTGGTAAGCCTCATATGTAACACCCGCAAATGTACCCTATTTTTATAGTAAAAATATTATACGGATACTTTTCAGCGAAATTTAGTTTAAGTTTAGAATTAAATTTTTCGTGTCTAGTTTAGAATTTCCGAGTTCGTTTTCGGACTTTACGCGAGATTTCGAGTAAGTTACGTCTTAAGACGTTTATGGGCTTTTCTCATGATTTTCCACTTACTCCCTCATACTACCCCTTAAACCCTAATCTCCCTCACATTCAACTTCTCCTTCTTCCTCACCAAGTAACCACCCAAAGCTTAAGCTCCATATTTGATCAAGCTCCTTATCGACTCTACTCCTTCATTTCTCGCTCAAATTCACTAAAGTTCGTCTTAATCTTTCCCTCTCATCGTCCTCTATCTTAATTGGCAATAAAATTACGGTCTTTCTCGCTTTTCAATTTATCCGTCTTTTTCAAAGGTGAATTATATTCATCTTTTGTTGTCTAATTGTAGGTGGTGACCTTCAAGACCTCGACAAAGACTACTACTTAGTAGAAGAGGACATCGACGAGGATTGAAGACGCAAAAAGGTAACTGATGTCAGTCGTTATACACCAAAAATAAAACCTAAGTCAACTAACTAAGAAGATAGCGGAAGTAGGGTCGATCTCCATAGGGAGGAAATTAATTAACTGAAATCTAAATCTGCAAGTAACAATCTGGGGGGTTTTGAAATGGTTTTAACTAAAATAAGATTAAAGGAAAGAGAAATAAAGGAAGAAATAAATATGAAATAAATCAGATAAAGAGAAATATGCTAGGATTCGGTCCACTGCAGTATCGGCATCTATGGGTCAACTAAGTCAGTCAATCTATCAATGAGAAGGGCAATGGTTTTCTCCTCTCGGTCTCAAACCACCCTAGGGATTTTCCTAATTAACTCTCGTCCTCTTAGGAGTCACCTATCAATTCTTAGCAAGCCTTCCATTCCAATCTCTCGATCCAGGTCGGGGTTAACTACCTAGCCTAGTCTCCTGCGTATACTCATTCGACTAAACCTCAATTAAATTGCTTAGACTGATTCTCATATTCAAGACTAACTAAAATAATCTATCTTAGCATGCCTCTACCACAGTTTCCCTCATCCCAACATACAAAGGAATTAGCTACTCATGCTATTAACTATGCTAACAAAGACGATTGAACATATGACGATAGACATAAATAAATCGTAATTAATAAGCATAAACAATAACAACACAACAATTAAGTAGAGTAAGTCGTAATTAAGATTAAGATAAAGGTAAGAGTAAAAGAGAGAAATTGTTTACAATCCTAGCAATCCGGCGTAAAGAACAATCCACGTCGAATAAACCCGAATGAAAACCAAAGATTAAAAGTTCAGAAACTAATGAAAGATTAATGTCTGCTAATTATGAATGATAAGTTCTGAATAATAAAAACTGAATAATACCTAATGACGTAAATAAGAGTCATATATAGTGTCTAACACGACTCTAACCCTAATTAGGCTATGGACTTGCAGCCCGTGATAGAATCTACTCGATCGAGGGAAATAACCCTTTGATCAAGGCTTTTATTCATGGAAAGCAGTCGATCTAGCACTTGATCTACTCGATCGACAGGATGTAGCTCGATCGAGGTCTTCTTGCTTCAACTCACCTCGATCGACCATATCCATAGTCGATCGAGGTCTTCTGGCATAGTACGTAGTGTGAGTCATGACTTGGGCTTGATTATGAACGGTTTCACGCTTCCCCATGCAAGAGTTCCTGTCCCGATCCTTCCATTCTCCTAAATGCATGCAAAATGGACTGTTTTGGTTCGGTTTCTGCTACTATGCAGCTTGTACCTACAAAATAGTAATGAAAGTACAAAGTAGCCAAATAGGGGCATATGGTGATATAATATCACCTAAATGACATAGAAATGCGTGCATAAATGGACTAAAAAGTCTATATAAAATACACGCATCAGTATTCTCATTCCCTTGGCTACCTCCACGTTCGTAAGGCTGGAATGTCGGAACGGGGATGTATCCTACTGCTTAATTGCATGTGTTAGTGGGCATACGACGACGTTGTTGGGAGGCGAACGCTTTGCGTTGATCGACCCGGTCGTCAAATGTTGTGTACTTGCGAGGTGGTGTTATTTGCATGTAGCGTACCGCTTGTTATGAGGGTTGAGCTCTTTTCCGCCTCTTTCGTGAATTATATCGACCGAATTTGGGGGTACTCGCGTCAATGATGACCGAGTCTTGGATGCGAAATGTTATCGCATGTCGAATCGGAACACGTTATATTCCGAGATCCTGGCCAGGTTTAGACTAGGACCGTATTATTATCGTCGTGCTACCCGGAGGAAATTAGTCTACATATACGAAATGTAGCATCGTGTATGAGTTCAGGGAAATGCTTATCCCGTGGATGCCTGTTAATCATACTTGCCATGTACACGGTGCTAGTGCGTTTCATTTACCGTGAGAGATGTCGTCATTGTGTCGGTATGTTTGGATGAATGATTATATGATTGATCATTGAATGACTTGGCATGGTTTGTTTGTCGAGTCTCAATCTTATCAAACTTATACCGCTAACGGTGAGATGTAAGCCCTAGTAAGCGTATTCGGTTGCCTAAGAGTGTCTTTCCTGAGTCTTTGTATAACACCTCGTATTCAGACTTGTACTTCTTATGCTCTTATCATGATATATTGAATTGCCTATCTATCCTTATCGTATTTCACATGTATATCTATATATGCATGCTTCTACTTTTGTATTTCCTTTTATGTACGTTTAATGTGATATGGCTGGGAGAACCCAGAGTTACTCCCCACTAATTGTGGCGTTCATGTTTTTCATGGATGAACAGGTTGCTTGCTTGGATGGCTTTTTGCTTGTGGTATTTTGGGTTCGGGTGTGAGCTAGCGGGCGTTGACCTGGATGATTCACCGCTAGACGTTTCTTAGCTAGATGCTAAATAACTTTGTCTTTTGTTAACATTTTGAGAGACTACGTCTCTTGTAGTATTTTATATTTGGTTTGTAATTATTGACATTCCTCCTATTCTATCTTGCATGTATAAAGGTTTTAAAAATACCGTATTTTCCGCTATATAAATCACATGCTTGTTATGTTTTATTTCCGCATTCGCGAGTGTTGTCACAGTTGGTATCAGAGCTTTATCGCTCCCGAAGCACGCACGTGAACCCTAAACTTAAACTACTTGACCATGAAATAATAAATGAGAGATGGGTAGAAGTTAAGGACTTTACTTGGTAGTCTATTTGTTATTGCTAATTGATAGGAGTAACTTAATTTATTTTTGTTACTTATGAAGATGGTTAGACCACGATTAGTAGAGAATGTCATGTTGGAAGCTCTCACGCAAGTGTTGAAGAATCAACAGGATGCGACTTTAGCTCAAGCCAACCAAGTTCCCCCTCGTAGAGAAGATAACCATCAGGGAGGCTACGCTTGGGTAGCTGGACAAATAGCTAGGAGTAAGATTATACCCTACGGTGGAGAGCCGGACCCTACGGAGCTATCAGAATGGTTCCGTGAGATGGAGAAGCAGTTTGATCTATACCAAGTCCGTGAAGAGGACAAGGTGAGGATCGCAAAGCACTTCCTTGTAAGGGAAGCGGATAATTGGTGGGCTATCACCAGTGCCACCGCTACTCTCGAAGATGACTTCAATTGGGCTTGTTTCAAAGCTCTAGTGGAAGGTAGATTCTATCCTAAAGAGCTTAAGCAACAAAGGCTCAAAGAGTTTATTGACTTTAAACAAGGCAACTTGTCTGCGCAAGACTTTACTACGGAGTTCAATAAGCTTGCCCATTTTGCTCCAAGGCTTATCCGAGATGACGAGGATCGAGCCTTCTATTACCGCAACAAGCTGAGTGCCGTTCTTCAAAGTAAAGTGAGAAGGAATACTACTTCTTTTGGGGATCTTTATGATGATGCCTTGTGGGCCGAGAATTCCATGAAGGCTATTAGAGATGAAGCTTTGATGAATAATCCCTCTCCTTCTTTCACTCCAAGACCAAATGTTTATGGGAAGAGACCGTTTATTTCGTCTTCTTCTAACTCTTATGCTAACAAGAGGAGATTCAATCCTCCTTCCAAGGCAAATGCAAGAGCTCCTGCTCCTTTCATTCCTCGAGCTACTTCTAATGTGGCTCATAGGCCATATGCTCCTCCTCAAGCTCAAGGTCGCTTGTGCAACCGTTGTAGACAACCATACCATCCCGGTGTGCCTTGTTCCAACTGACCATATATTTGCTACTTTTGTCAAAATGGTGGTCACCATACCCCTCCTCCAACTGCTAAACCTAAGGGTTCTATCTTTGTTATGAGCCGTGCCGAAGCCGATGCTCATCCGGAGATCATTACGGGTATGTTCTCAATCTTAGAACAACCGTGTCTTATTCTATTTGATACCGGTGCTTCTATGTCATTTGTGTCTTCGACTTATGCTAATAAATTGTCTATCGAGCCTACATCTAGTGAGGATACTCCCATATCCTTACCTTCCGGAGATATTATCTCTTGTTCTACTCTATATCCTAATGTTCCAATATCTATTGCGGGTTCTATCTTTCCCGCTAATCTCCTTAAGTTTCCTCTAGGAGAGTTCGATATAATATTAGGTATTGATTGGTTAGCATTGTATCATGCTAGGTTCGAGTATCGTGATCAAAAGATTTATTTAAAGAGTCCTTTAGGGGTTATAATAACCTATAAGGGATCTCATCCCCGAAAAGGTGTGTCTTTGATTTCCGCTATGAAATTGGCAAGTATGGTTAGAAAAGGTAACCAAGCATACTTGTGTATTGTGACTTCTTTATCTACCTCTTTGCCAAGTATTGAATATGTGCCTATTGTTGGAGAATTCGTTGATTTATTCCCCGAAGATTTGTCCGGGATTCCTCCCGAGCGTGATGTGGAATTCTCTATTGATCTTGTTTCTGGTTCTGGACCCATAGCCAAAGCTCCTTACCGTATGGCTCCGACCGAATTGAAAGAATTAAGGAAGCAGCTAGATGATATGATTGAGAAGGGTTTTATTCGACCAAGTGCCTCGCATTGGGGTGCTCCCGTTCTTTTTGTGAAGAAGAAAGATGGTTCTATGAGGCTTTGTATTGATTATCGTGAATTGAATCGGATTACAATCAAGAATAGGTATCCTTTGCCAAGAATTGAAGATTTGTTTGATCAACTAAAGGGTGCTTCTACTTTTTCCAAGATTGATTTGAGATCCGGTTATCACCAAATTCCCGTTCGAGATGTTGATATTCCGAAGACCGCTTTTAGTACAAGGTATGGTCATTATGAGTTCAAGGTGATGCCTTTGGATTGACGAATGCTCCCGCTATCTTTATCGATCAAATGAACCGCACGTTTAGTGAGTATCTCGAGAAGTGTGTGGTGGTGTTCATTGATGACATTCTTATTTTCTCCAAGTCCGAAGAAGAGCATGCTATTCATCTAAGGATTATTTTGGGTGTTCTTCGTCGTTAGAAGTGGTATGCTAAATTCTCCAAGTGTGAATTTTGGTTACCTAAAGTGTCCTTTCTTGGGCATGTGATTTCTAAAGAAGGTGTAATGGTGGATCCTTCGAAGATTGAAGCTGTGGTGGATTGGAAGAGTCCGACCGATATTAGAGAAATTCGAAGTTTTCTTGGGTTAGCTGGTTATTACCGTAGATTTGTCAAGGATTTCTCTAAGCTTGCTAGACCAATGACCCAGTTGTTGAAGAAGGAAACCAAGTTCCTATGGAATGAAGCTTGTGAAGCCGCGTTTCAAGAGTTAAAGAAAAGGTTAACTACCGCTCCGGTGTTGACTTTGCCTGAAGATGGAGTAGACTTTGATGTCTATTGTGATGCTTCTAAAATGGGATTGGGTTGTGTTCTTATGCAAAATAGGAAAGTGGTGGCTTATGCTTCAAGACAGTTGAGAGTTCATGAAGTGAACTATCCTACTCATGATTTGGAATTGGCCGCCGTTGTTCATGCTTTAAAGGTATGGAGACACTACCTTATTGGTGTTCATTGTCGTATATTCACCGATCACAAGCGCTTGAAGTACATATTTACTCAAAAAGAGTTGAATATGAGGCAAAGAAGATGGTTGGAATTGGTGAACGATTGGAATTGGTGAAAGATTATGATTTTGAGTTATTGTATCATGAAGGGAAGGCTAATGTTGTTGCCGATGCTCTTAGTAGGAAAGCTTCTCATGCATTGAATGCTATGCGGGTATTACCCGATGATCTTTGTGCCGAGTTTCGAAAGTTGAAGATGGAATTCGTGGAGCGTGGATTTGTTTATGTTGGTGCTATAAGTGCCGAACCTGTTTTTCTCCGTGAGATCCGCGAAAGCCAAGTTGATGATCTTACCTACAAGTCTATTCAAGCCAAGCTTCTTGAAGGTAAAGCTAAAGATTTCAAGTTTGATGATGAAGGTGTTCTTCGTTTTCATGGCCGTTTGTTTGTGCCTAATGCTCTTGATTTGAGAAAGCGAGTTCTTGATGAAGCTCACCTTACCCCTTATTCTATTCATCCCGGTGGTGATAAGATGTACAAAGACTTGAAGCTACAGTTTTGGTGGCCGAATCTAAAGGGTGATGTTGTGTCTTATGTTGGAAGATGTCTTACTTGCCAACAAGTGAAGATTGAACACAAGAGGCCCGGTGGATTGCTACAACCGTTGGATATTCCGCTATGGAAGTGGGAATCTATTTCTATGGATTTTGTTATGGCTTTGCCGAGGACCGTTGGAGGTAAAGATGACGTTTGGGTTGTTGTTGATCGTTTGACCAAGTGTGCTAGATTTATTCCGATCAAAGAAACTTGGAGTTTAGATCGACTAGCGAAGGCCTATGTTGATGAGATTGTTAGATACCATGGCGTTCCTAAGGAGATTATATCCGACCGAGATCCGAGGTTTTGTTCGAGATTTTGGAAGGCTTTACAAGAAGCCATGGGTAGTAAATTGTTGATGAGTACCGCATTTCATGCCGCTACCGATGGTCAGACCGAGAGGACTATCCAGACTTTAAAAGACTTGCTTAGGGCTTGTGCACTCGACTTCCAATCTAGTTGGGAAAAGAGTCTCCGTTGGTGGAGTTTTCTTAAAAACAGTTTCATGCATCTAAGCAGATGGCTCCTTATGAAGCTCTTTATGTAAGGAAAATGTCGTCCTATATTGTTTGGAACAATGGCGCGTGTTTCGTGGACTAGGCCCCGATGTTTCTTGTTAGACTGTTGATAATTGAAGGGTCATATTCGTGATAGAATGAAAGCCGTCTCAAGACCGCAAAAGTCTTATGCGATATCCGAAAAGACGCTAGACTTTGAGGTTGATATAAAGTGTTTTTGAAAGTATCTCCAATGAAGGGTGTTAAACGGTTTGGTGTTAAGGGTAAATTGAGCCCGAAATACATTGGACCCTTTTGATATTGTGAAAAGAATTGGTGTCGTTGCTTACAAGTTGGATTTGCCTCCGAATTTGGCTAAGGTTCATAATGTATTCCATGTTTCTCAATTGAGAAAGTATGTTAGTGATCCAAGCCATGTCTTTCAAAAGGAAATGCCCGAGCTTGAACCGAATCTGTCCTTTGAAGAGAAGCCGATCCGCATCCTTGATCGTAAGGATAAGAAGTTGAGAAGTAAGGTGGTTCCTTTAGTGAAAATCTTGTGGAGATGTGCTAATGTCGAAGAAGAGACTTGGGAAACGGAAGCTTCTATGCGTAGTAAATATCCGAGTCTATTCCTTTAAGGTATCTTTCTTTCGCTCAAGTTTCGAGGGCGAAACTTTTTAAAAGGTGGGGTGATTGTAACACCCGCAAATGTACCCTATTTTTATAGTAAAAATATTTTACGGATACTTTTCAGCGAAATTTAGTTTTAATTTAGAATTAAATTTCCCGAGTCAAATTTAGAATTTCCGAGTTCGTATTTGGATTTTACGCGAGATTTCAAGTGAATCCCGTCTTAAGTCGTCTTTGACTTTTCTTGACTTTTATTCCACTTACTTCCCTCATACTCACCCTAACCTAATTCTCCCTCACACAACTCAACTCTTTCTTCCTCTTTAAGAAATCAACCAAAAACCTAGCTGGTATCAGAGCTTTATCGCTCCCGACGCACGCACGTGAACCCTAAACTTAAACTACTTGACCATGAAATAATAAATGAGAGATGGGTAGAAGTTAAGGACTTTACTTGGTAGTCTATTTGTTATTGCTAATTGATAGGAGTAACTTAATTTGTTTTTGTTTCTTATGAAGATGGTTAGACCACGAGTAGTAGAGAATGTCATGTTGGAAGCTCTCACGCAAGTGTTGAAGAATCAACAGGATGCGGCTTTAGCTCAAGCCAACCAAGTTCCCCCTCGTAGAGAAGATAACCATCAGGGAGGCTACGCTTGGGTAGCTGGACAAATAGCTAGGAGTAAGATTATACCCTACGGTGGAGAGCCGGACCCTACGGAGCTATCAGAATGGTTCCGTGAGATGGAGAAGCAGTTTGATCTATACCAAGTCCGTGAAGAGGACAAGGTGAGGATCGCAAATTACTTCCTTGTAAGGGAAGCGGATAATTGGTGGGCTATCACCAGTGCCACCGCTACTCTCGAAGATGACTTCAATTGGGCTTGTTTCAAAGCTCTAGTGGAAGGTAGATTCTATCCTAAAGAGCTTAAGCAACAAAGGCTCAAAGAGTTTATTGACTTTAAACAAGGCAACTTGTCTGCGCAAGACTTTACTACGGAGTTCAATAAGCTTGCCCATTTTGCTCCGAGGCTTATCCAAGATGACGAGGACCGAGCCTTCTATTACCGCAACAAGCTGAGTGCCGTTCTTCAAAGTAAAGTGAGAAGGAATACTACTTCTTTTGGGGATCTTTATGATGATGCCTTGTGGGCCGAGAATTCCATGAAGGCTATTAGAGATGAAGCTTTGATGAATAATCCCTCTCCTTCTTTCACTCCTAGGCCTAATGTTTATAGGAAGAGGCCGTTTATTCCGTCTCCTTCTAACTCTTATGCTAACAAGAGGAGATTTAATCCTCCTTCAAATGCAAACACAAGAAATCCCGCTCCTTTCATTCCTCGAGCTACTTCAAATGTGGCTCATAGGCCTTATGCTCCTCAAGCTCAACCTCAAGGTCATTTTTGCAACCGTTGTAGACTTCCACACCACCCCGGTGTGTCTTGTTCCAACCGACCTTATATTTGCTACTTTTGCCAAAAGGGTGGTCACCGTTATGATGATTGCCTCGATGCTAAACCTGCTAAACCTAAGGGTTCTATCTTTGTTATGAGCCGTGCCGAAGCCGATGCTCATCCGGAGATTATTACGGGTATGTTCTCAATCTTAGAGCAACCGTGTCTAATTCTATTTGATACCGGTGCTTCTATGTCTTTTGTGTCATCGACTTATGCTAATAAATTATCTATCGAGCCTACATCTAGTGAGGATACTCCCATATCCTTACCATCCGGAGATATTATCTCTTGTTCTACTCTTTATCCTAATGTCCCAATATCTATTGCGGGTTCTATCTTTCCCGCTAATCTCCTTAAATTCCCTCTAGGAGAGTTCGATATAATTCTAGGTATTGATTAGTTAGCATTGTACCATGCTAGGTTCGAGTGTCGTGATCAAAAGATTTATTTAAAGAGTCCTTTAGGAGTTAGAATAACCTATAAGGGATCTCATCCCCGAAAAGGTGTGTCTTTGATTTACGCTATGAAATTGGTGAGTATGGTAAGAAAAGGTCACCAAGCATACTTGTGTATTTTGACTTCTTCAACTACATATTTGCCAAGTATTGAAGATGTGCCTATCGTTCGTGAATTCGTTGATGTATTCCCCGAAGACTTGCCCGGGATTCCTCCCGAGCGTGATGTTGAGTTCTCTATTGATCTTGTACCTGGTTGCTATAAGTATGTCATCGACATATAAGACCAAAAATGCAAACTTACTCCCACTGATCTTGAGGTATATACACTGATCAACAGTGTTTTCTTGAAACCCAAAGGAGGTAATGGTATTATGGAACTTTATATACCATTGTCGAGAAGCTTGCTTAAGTCCATAAATGGACTTCTTTAATATACAGACTTTGTCCTCTTTGCCATCAATAATGAAGCCTTCAGGCTGAGCCATGTAGACTTCTTCTTCCAAACTCCCATTCAAGAATGCCGTTTTCACATCCATTTGATGTAGCTCTAAGTCAAAATGAGCTACAAAAGCTAAAATGATCCGCAATGAATCCTTCTTAGAAACTGGAGAGAAGGTTTCATTATAATCAATGCCTTCTTTCTGATTAAAGCCTTTAGCTACCAGTCTGGCTTTATGTCGTTCAATATTACCCAAGGAGTCGCGCTTGGTCTTAAAGACCCACTTTCAGCCGACAGCCTTATGACCTACTGGTAAATTGACCAACTCCCAGACCTCATTCTTAGCCATAGACTCCATCTCATTTTTCATGGCATTAATCCATTTATCGGAATCATCACAATTCATAGCTTGTGAAAATGTATCCGGATCATTATCAATACTAATGTCAAATTCACATTGTTGTAGATATACATAGTCATTTGAAGTAGTTGGCTTTCTAGGTCTTGTGGACCTTCTTAATACTATTTCAGGAGCTGTATCAACAACTTCAGTGGCAATGTTATCATTCGGGAGTGGAGGGTCATCAACGTTAGGTTCCACAGTATTGACTGGGTCAACATTATCATTATGTGGAACTTCATCAATTGAAATTGGGGGCAAAGAAGCTGGAATTGCCACCCTAACTTCATTGACTATGACATCCCTTACCTGATCACTCCCACTAACTTCGCCATTCTCAAGGAATTTGACATTTCCGGTTTCCACAATTCTTGTTTTGTGTGTAGGACAGTAAAACCTATACCCTTTAGACTTTTCTGGATAGCCGATAAAAAAACCCACTAATGGTTCTTTGATCGAGTTTCCTTTCATGTGGATTATAAATGCGTGCCTCTGCTGGGCATCCCCATACATGCAAATGTTGAAGACTCGGTTTCCACCCTTTCCACAGTTCAAATGGTGTCTTTGAAACTGCCTTACTGGGGACCCGGTTTCCAACATACACAACAGTCATAAGGGCATGCATCCACAACTTCATGGGTAAGTTGGTATTACTCATCATTGTCCTCACAACCTCTAATAGGGTTCGATTACGCCTCTCAGCTACACCATTCATCCATGGAGAACCAGGATTTGTGTACTGAGGGACAATACCCAAACTTTCAAGGAGTTTTGCAAAGGGACCAGGATGTTGTCCTGATTCATCATATTTGCCATAATATTCACCACCTCTATCTGACCTTATGATTTTCACTTTATTTCCCAATTGCCTTTCCACCTCCTTAATGTAAACCTCTAAAGCGTTTACTGATTGAGATTTTTCATGCAAAAGGTAAAGATAACAATACCGTGAATAATCATCGATAAAGGTGATGAAATATTTCTCTCCGCTCATGGAGGGAACATCAAATGGACCACAAATGTCTGTATGTATAATTTCTAATAGAGCAGTGCTTCTTGTGGACCCTTTCTTGGTGTGTTTGATTTGCTTACCTTTAATGCATGCCACACACGTCCCAAAATCCGTAAAATCAAGAGAATGTAACATATTGTTTTTAACCAATATGTTCATTCTTTCTCTTGAAATATGGGCCAAACGTTTATGCCATAAGAAGGAGGAACTTTCATTAGATCTTCCACGTTTCGAACCAACATTATTATGCAGAGAAACATTATGAGAAACACAAAGAGATTCTGAAAACAATTTATCTAAATAAATTCGATACAATCCGTTTTCTAAAATCCCAGAACCAACAAAAATATTGTCTCGATACATACTGAAACAACCTTGTCCAACACATAATTTAAAACCATTATTATCTAACTTAGAAACTGAAATTAAATTGCGTCCGAAGGAGGGAACATAAAGTGTATCCTCCAAAATCAACTTTAATCCAGTGCTTAATTCCAAGCTAAATCTTCCAATGGTTTCTACTGAGACTTTTCTTTATTCCCCATATATAAGGAGGCCTCATTTGGATTTATGGTTCTTGTCGTAAGGAATCCCCGCAAGGTATTCGAAATATGTACATTAGAGCATGTATCTAGCCACCATGTATTAGGAGGAACTTCAACATAATTTGATTCGAAACATACTAAAGCCAAAGGTTTACCCTTCTTTTCGAACCAATTCTTACGCTTTATGCAGTCTTGCTGAAAGTGCCCAGGTTTCCTACAGAAAAAGCAACTTTCCTGCTTCTTAATTTCCTTCTTTATGCCAGATGCAGACGGTTTATCAGAATGGCTTAACTTAATGCCCTTTCTGTTTTTAAACTTACCTTTAGATTTCCCGCTTACATGATGCACATGATGTGCCTGGGGTAAACCACCATTCTTACTTGAGGCATCAGTCTCATCTTTCTGTTTGATTTTTGTTGCTTCCTGAACCAGTTTATTGGTCAATTCATTAACACTCCAAATTTCTTTAACGGTGTTGTAATGAAGATGAAAAGCATCAAACTCATCAGGCAGAGAGTTGATTATAAACTGGGCGAGGAACGGATCCTCAACTTTCATGCCCAGTTTTCCCAACTTAGCTGCCAGATTCGTCATGTGCAACACATGTTGCTGCATGGTGGTAACATTCTCATTATACTTAGCAGTGGTAAGTTCAGACATAAGCCTTCCAGCTACCGCTTTATCGGTAGTCTGAAAGCGTTCCTTAATGATTTCCATGTACTTACTGGCTGTGGTACAGCCTGTCTCCGAAATGGAGGACTTAATGTTTGGTGCAGTGGTAAGTCGTAAGAACTTTAAGCAAAGACTGTCACATTTCTTCCACCAGTTATACTCATCAAGTACTTCTTTACTCGCATCAGAAGCTGGTTCAGCAGGAGCTGTTCCATTAAGCACCTGATCAAGTTCAAGAATACCTAAATAGAACTCGAGATGCTCCTTCCATTCTGAGTAATTAGTACCATCAAGTTGTGGCACTGCTTGGACACAGTTATTGAGAGAGCTTTGCAACGGTACTGCATTATGAACAATGCTCAGAACATTAGGCTTTGAGTTTATCACACAATAGCTATTATGACTAAGACTTGAAACTTAAATGAGTAACTCATAACCATTCATTAAGCAAGTGCAGTATCTGTGGACAACCTACGCATGCTTAATTACATAATCAAATATACTCTCTTTAATGAGTGTTTCACTTTAATGTCAGGTTACATGTGGGTAAAACCTTAATACAAGTTATTTCACCCCATTAGTTGCTTAGTCGGATATTCACTGCATAATTTGAGTCCACTGTGGTGAACATCAACATAATGTGAATGCCCAATTTAATTACATTATGAGATCTGATCGCGTACGAGATGAATTCACTGTGGTAAATTTCAACACGTCATAATGCGAAGGTCTCCTTTAATCGATACATAAGATATAATCAATATACAATAAGATGTATGCTTACATAAAATATGATAATTTAAATTAATTCTATAAGCATAATAACATAATATTATACGAGCATACAATGAAAACAAACATTAAGCATCGAACTAATACGGGCAGACCTCGACCGAGTAAGACATCAGCTCGATCGAGTAGAAAATAAACAAAAGCACCTCGACCGAGAACAACTTTAGCTCGATCGAGAACAAGGCAAACAGAACCCCTCGATCGAGTACATCATTAGCTCGATCGAGGGCAAAGACAGACAGTTTAACTCGACCGAGTAGATAATAGCTCGATCGAGCAACATCGAAGACAAAAGGTCTCGATCGAGTGAAGCATTAGCTCGATCGAGCAACATCATGAATAAACCATCTC
Source organism: Heliosperma pusillum (assembly GCA_022085475.1). NCBI lineage: Eukaryota > Viridiplantae > Streptophyta > Magnoliopsida > Caryophyllales > Caryophyllaceae > Heliosperma > Heliosperma pusillum. The sequence goes on from JAIUZE010070401.1 coordinate 45,775, forward strand.
GATCGAGTGAAGCATTAGCTCGATCGAGTATGGTATAGATCATACGACATTCATACGCAAACAATAATCATAATAAACCATACAAATCGAATTAGGGCAGCGCAAATTGTCATCATAAATCATATAATAATCATCATAAATCAAATAAAAACGAAATAATTCGATTAGGGCAGCGGAAACGATCATGATATAAGGATACGTTATCTATCATAAGGGTACACTATCAATTATGAATGAATATTACAACATCATGATTAAAGCATTAAATTCATTCATAAAAACACAATCAAAATATTAATCAGAATTATAACTATAATCACAATCCTGCTCTGATACCACATGTAAACATATCCTGCTCTGATACCACATGTAAACATAAATTATAGGCTTTTTCTAAGGGTTATCTGCATTTGATCATTCTCTCAGATTGTCTCTCGGTCATCTCTCAAATTCTTAGATTTGCTGAACCAGAGGTCAGGAATAAGGGTATTATTGAAGAAATTGAACTTATTAGTCGATCTTTTCATTGTCTTTCTATTAGTTTCATCCCAAGAACACTGAATACAATGGCTGATGCATTAGCAGCAAAAGCTATTCGTTTGTAGGTTCTACTGTTTACTTCTGTCAAAAAAAAAAAAAAAAAAAACTAATACAAAATTACAAATCATTAAAAAAAAAAGAAGAAAAAAAAGACACTTTTCCATTTCATAGCTATCATTATTCATTAGTTTATCATACAATCGACTGGAATTCAATGCTAAACAACCAAGAAAACTACAAGGAAAAATAAGAACTTAGTTGATCCGTCTTCTCTTAGATGAACCACCACTTGGTTTTATTGTACCTCTACAAGTCGTCTCCGTCATTAAAATAACCCTCGCTTTCGCCCCTGAATTAAACGCTGCAGGCTGTCGTGATCGACGATGCTTAACAAATTTTGACACGTTTTTAGGCCGAGCAGGAACAACAGCATTCACAGTAGCATCAACAATCTCGTCAAGAACGGCTTTAGTAGCTATCATGGTTTCCTGAATCTCCCTCTCACGGTCCTCCTCGTCTATACCCGTCTCCTGAAACCCGTCTTTTGAATACACTATCTTTGTTGCATTCCTCTGCTGTCTAACAACAGCATCAAACCCAACATTACCCTCACTATCAACCGTAAGAGCCAATATATTCGCACCCGATTTCGAGTTTTTCCTGCCCAATGGATATTGAGCCACAAGAATCTCCGGAAATTCCCCTCCCTCACCAAAATCAAAATCATAAAATTCCATATTAATTAATCAAAATTTTGTGTGTTTAGAGAAGTGTGTAATAGAATTGTATCTATTTATTGAAAAAAACAAAGAAGTCGGCTTATACCTTCACCGTTTGTTATTTTAATGAAACTTTCCTAATACAAAACGGAGTAGTTTCCTATATGTGATAGAAGTGTGTATTTATACCTTCCGCGTTAGTTTTGTACGGAAAGGTTTAAGTCGGCTTGGCTTAACTATACTATCAATATCACAAATTGTGGCCAATTTTGAATATCGGTTTTCTAACATGTATTCTAAGGGAGCACATTAATAATAATGGAAAAATTCAGAACATATTCCCATTAGAAATGCAAGTTTGAACATCTTATAAATCTTTTCATATTTTAGTATTTAACTTATTTAATGTGTGCTCTTAGGGCACACGTTAGAAAAACCGTTTTAATATTAGGTGGGTCAATTTCAAATATGAAATAACTAGTAGCTACCATTTCTCTCAATTAGAGCAAATCGTTACTTTATGAGTTCGTCACCATGAGATATAGTCAGTCAAAGTTTATTTTGGTTAGAACGTTTGACCAACCATAACTCGTAAACTCGTGCTATAAGTCATATAGTGGCAATTTTTTTTTCAAATCGAAAATATTGTAAAGACGATCAATTGGAAATTAAAACAGAGTCGTCGCGTTACGAACTCAGAATTATAGATGGTTAAAGATTTTTAGCTCAAAAAGAGCGGTATTACATAGAATTTGAAAAAACATGAGGTACCAAGTAGAATATTCATTTCTTTTTTTTGTGAAAGGTAAATATAGTAAAGGATTTTCTGTAGCCCACAACTCTTTTATTTTTTCACTTGTACCCCTCTCTTTTCGGAAAAAAACTTTGATCGCCAATAACTCTTGGCTACGATTTCAGAAGACGATAACTTTTTTCTCCAAAATTGAATATCTCGGTAAGACAATGAATTTGGGAAAAAAAAATCATTGCATTCAAAACTTTTATCCGAGAGTTCTTATCCGTCAAAGTTTATTCCGCCAAAAGACTTTGACCAATCATAATTCCTAACTATAAATTCAAAAAACAATAATATTTCTTTCAATTCGAAGATCTCGTAAATATGTACGGTTTGAAAAAAAAATTACCGTCTTCTAAAATCGTAGCCACATATCACTTAAGATGACAGTTACACACACCATTGCATTATAACGTAAGAGTGCATTGTCTTCTCAATTAGATTAACTCATCCTCGAACGTTAGTCCCATGCCTTATTAGTTTAGTAGTGTCAATTCGACTCATCGCCTCATCGCGGACCTTACACTTGGATACATGAGTCTACTCGGTCGGACCTTTAAGACCTTATAACCGCTATACAATGTCGTAATTAATACCATTGCCAGTTGCTGCCCATTACATGATGTTAACTGACCAAAAAATTAAGACTTCACGATGCTTAACAAGCTCACAGTCACAGACTCATAGATACAAGGTTAACATTCAAAGAGGCTTCTTAAAGATTTTGTCATTTAACATGAAATCAGTTGAAGAATAGACAAAAATTGGTTATAATTAACAAGCTGCTAGAAAATCAATGAACTCATACACGACAGAGTGGAACGAGGGAGGTAAAGATGAACGAACATCTGTGGTTACCCACTTACATCCTTCTCATTTCGAGAATAATGAATTCAAGTTATGCAGAAGCAATTAACACTCTCGAACTGTCAGAATATAGGACTAGGGGGCCCGTGAATATAGCCACATAAAAGCGTACTGCTTAACCCGTGCTAATCTTTCATGTGTAGACTTGTAGAGGCCCGTGAATCTTCTTCGAGAGTCTGTTTCTTACCTCAGTCGGTATCTTCTTGAGCACGAGTGTTGATTTGCTGATACTCTGGAATTTTGAACTTGTAATCTTATTTTCAGATTGATTTGTGAAGGAAATGGTAAGAATGTTTAATAGCCCTTGCGGCCTCAGTTAGTCTCTTGCATCGTCTAAATCAGCAAACTTGGCCTTAACATTCTGCGCCCTTCAGTGGCTTGTGTCTCTCCCCCTTCGTTTGAAGATTTGTCCTTAGAGATTCATTGTATGGGAAACACTGGGGGAATGATGATGATAGTATTGTTGTTACTTGTTAACTTATGACATCGGAGTTGAAGCGATTGGAGATGCGCTTTAATTGGTCCTTCTATGTTGTACTCAATGTACCTAACTTGGACTGTATGACTGTTCGTGCCTGTAAGGTCCCCAAACAACCGCGTTACAGAATTTCATTTGCCTTACTCATTTGCTATTCAAGGTGGGTTATGCATTGGTGAGGTTGGCTGACTTGGCTCCGGTACTATTCAGGATCCTTATGTATTTTAACCGTACTACATATGCATAATAATTCCTGTTGTATGCTTTTAGTTTGTTGCTATGCGATGTGTTTGTTTAAACAGCTAAAGTCGCTCATCAGATTTTCGGATATGGTTTTCTCTGTTTCTTGAAAATTGTACGTCACAAGTGTTCTTGTAAATTCTTTATGCCGTTCATGAAACTGCTAACTATTGTGGCAACCACTTCGTATATGTTGATTGTAAAAACTAGCAGTACTATAACATCATTTCTAGAGTGATTTTGTTGGAGTGACCTTATTTCTCCGGGTCCTTTCTTTTGTGGGGTGATTTTTGTCGCATCATACCCGTCATAGTATAGGAATGTTGTCGCAAATTACATAATATTTTCACATTTCTCTGCTTTGGAAACAGCCTCTCGTACCTTGTTTGTCCGGTTTTGAGTCTTTCTATAGGAACTTGAGCAGTGACGTTGCTGCGGTGTACATAGTTGTTATTGCGGTCTTATTGGAAGACACAACACGTATCCCATTGTGTTTGCCCTTTATTATCTTGAATGTATGCCGCTGAATTGTACTGATCGTCGTACTTTAGCAGGTGCTGCAGAATGCTCAAATCCTGGACATGTTGAGCAGCTGCACAACGAAGTGCGGTATGCCCCTGACTGTTCTTAACTCTGATCAGTGAACTACCGTTCTCCAGTATCATTTTCACAACCCCTGATGAATTTATTTATTAGCGAGAAGCACGAAAGCTGAAATAACTAAGTGCCTATAAGATGGGGTTTTGATGGGTCTGTCGACACCTCGGAAAATTAGAATATAAGTATTTGTGCATTATTTGAAAAGTAGTAGTGTTGCAGTCCAGAATTGGGTATGCCAAATGAAAGATCACTATTTCGAGCATAAGGGTATTTGACCAGTCGGTTTTATGTGCGCTCAACTTACCCCTTTTCACAAACGTAGAATGATTATTTCTATCTGACTCATAATGAAAAATGTACCGAAATTACATCAATCGACTTAGAAGTTTTGAATTTTAACTGTCGTCACATTGTAAGAAAATAAAGTTTCGGTCATTTAGAATAAGCGATTGGCATTACAAATTCCTTCGACTTCATACACAAATTTGCTTGCGCAGTTAAATACTTAAATGTAATAGGTGAAATTAGGTTTATTGCATAACAGGATACCAAAGACTGTCATTAAAAGAGGAAGGCGAGGAAACTGATCGAGTAATCTGAAAAGAATAATGATTTATTGCATCAATCGATGAATTTTACAAATAAATTCAATAATTCGCTACAGTAAACAATGAACACAATCAAATATGGACTCTACAATAATAACAACTGTCTTAACTGACAGATTCAAAATACTAATCCTAATTAATACCCACTTAATTAAACTTAAAAACAGCCAATCGCACTTAACAAGAACGAATCATCAGCTGGTAAATACGTGGGAACTGGATAATCAGACACTTGGGCGCCAAAGCTTGCATCAAGCGACCCAAAATCGTAACTTTTTGTTACATCTTGAGATTCATCAGAGGGTTTCAGACAAAGACTTGCATCATTGCGTTCAGCATCAATACTCTGAAGTACTTCAGTGAGATCGAAACTTTTGGTTCTTTCTAGAGAATAGAATTGAGTGCTGAAAGTTTCATCATTGTCTCCAAAATCAATGCTTTCAATTTCAGGAGAGATTTCAGAAACTAGGGCATCAGGTATTGCATCAACTGGCGACCTGAAATCGAAACCGTGTGTTACTTCTTCAGGTTTATCAGCGGGTTTCAGACAAAGACTTTCATCATTGCATTCAACATCAATACTCTGAAGTACTTCAGTGAGATCGAAACTTTCCGTTCTTTCTTGAGAATTGAATTGAGGGCTGAAACTTTCATCATTGCTTCCAAAATCAAGACTTCTAATTTCAGAAGAGTAATCAGACACTTGGGCATCAGGGAATGCATCAACTGACGACCCGGAATTGAATTCAGCATCGACACAACTAAGTGCTTCAGTGAGATCGAAACTTTTCGCTCTTTCTTGAGAATTATCCAAGAATTCAGGGCTAAAAGTTTCATCATTGCTTCCAAAATCAAAACTTTGAATTTCAGGAAAGAAATCAGACACTTGGACAACAACGCTTGCATCAACCGACTCAAAATCAATACCTTCCATTAATTCTTGACAATTATCAGACATTTTAGGGCAGACAGTAGCATAATTGCATCCAAAATTAACACCCTTAATTACATCAAAGAGGGTACCATTGTTAGCCGACCTAAAATCGGAACTTTCTGTAATTTCTTGACTGTTATCAGAGAGTTCAGTCATGAGACTTGCATCATTGCATACATAATCAATACAATCAATTACGTCAGGGAAATCATAACTCTCAACTTTTAGGGTTTTGCCTGATTTTTCACAAAAATCAGAAATTTGGGGATTAGTTTCATGATTAGAAACACGGTTAAATCCTGAAACACCGCTTTCAGTTTCATGTACTCTCGAAACTATCCCGTTTTGTAACCCTTCAAGAGCCACCTTAAACTTCTCAAGATCCTCCAACTCCATATCATCAATGGAGGCTTCCCACCAATTAGTATTATCATCTTGTCGATTATCGTTAAGGAAACGATCAATGACAGAATCGAAACAAGGGTAACCGTGGGAAAAGGGTTTCCCGCCAACGGAAAAAGTAATGACAGCAAACTGAGTACCAGGAAACATAGAACAGAGCTGCGTACACTTTCTGAATAACCCGGATCGACGCTTGGAGAACGTTACTTGACGTGAATTCTTGTTGACGATTCGAGTTATCGGGATCTTCGTCTTTCCATTGCCGCCAATTCTCTTCTGTTGCAGCTGATTATCTGTAGTTACTGACTTCATATTTTCAGGAAATTTGTATGTTAAAGTAATAAGTTGAAGTAATTAAGTGTTTGGAATTATGTAATTATATAAAGAAGATTGATTGATGAGAAGAGATTGTTTGATCAGATTAACGGTAATATTTGATTTTACAGAAAAGAATTATGGAAAGTAATTTGAAATTGTAAACGGCGTTTTTTCATGAAGGGGGGAAATAGATGTGTTGAGTCTTAGGTTTTGGGGATGACCGTTGTATATCCCGCCATATATCGCCCAACAATTAATTTGAATTGGTTATCGTTAGTTTATTAGGTAACAGGTCTTCTATAAGACGGTTTTACACCGTAGGCGTATATAATTAATGAAAGATAAATTTATACTTGGTAGTTATGAAAAGTATTTAAGAAGGGTTAAATTCGTAAAATATGATAACTTGGGTTAGTACATATACCATATTACCATTTATATACGGATAGATATAAAAGTAGATTGGTCGTGAAAGATAGAAGTAAATATACGGATAGAAGGGTTAAAGTGACTAATTTGTGTTAGTAAATATTCGTAAAACATGGTCGTGAAAGGTTGAGTCATATTTTGTTCTATTAAATAATTAAATTTACTTTTTAATTTATAAATTAGTTATTTTATTTAGAGCAATTATTTTAATTTGTTTTATTTGTTAAATATATTTGATACACACCACTAGTCACTTTGGTTTAACCAGCTACAAAACCAGCCTTAAAATGAAATTAAGTCATCAATTTTTGATCTCGAAATATATTTGAATACATACTTTTGTCATTCTTTTACATCTTTTTCACGAACGATGATAATTGGACTGATGTACGTGATAAGGTAACTAAGTATCCAGTAAACAATAGTCAACAACATCTCCAAACTCCAGTAACCGAGTTCCAGCCGAAACGGTCACCCTGCCAGCGTCAGACTGCAGATCTGAACGTCGTACCACCAACCGATGTCAGACCACAACTGTAATAGCTCGTATTAATTTAGTAAGACTTTTGTTTTATTATTGTTTATTGGCCTTAGTGTAGTTGATGGATACTTGGTGTTGGGTTAGGGTTGTTTCGAGGGGATATGTGTTTGGGATGTTGGGAGTTTGGTTAGAGGTCATAGAGTTGGCCTTGTTGTGTACGAATTATGTCATGTGTTGTGTGTAGTTAGAGATAGTGCATTTTGGCTAGTTTATATCGTGTTTATGTTGGTGGTTATTGATGGGTAATATGCACGTGTCATAGGAAATGTTGTTGGGGTTGTGTTCTTAGCATATGTGTCGTGTCATATGTTATGTTATGTGTTGTGGTAGTGTTAACGTTGTGTCTTGTGTTAGTTGGTGGTTGGTAAGGGTGTTTGTGTGGTAGAAGTATGATCTGTTAACTTTGAGGACGAAGTTTGTTGTCAAGGAGCGAATATTGTAATACTCCGTATCTATGTATGTTGGCATCCGGCCGAGTAAGGCTTACTCGACCGAGTGCATAGTGTACTCGACCGAGTAGATTGGTATGTCGTTTGAAATAGCATTCTGTTCTAGTGTACTCGGCCAAGTGAGTTAGGCACTCGACCGAGTAAGTTGTACTCGTTCGAGTACGACGGGTTTCGAGGACTAGTCGGACGGTTGATTAAGGATTTATATATAAGAGGAATTAGATTCATAATCTCAGTTACGTTTCTCAAATTAAACTCTAGTTTCCTCTCAAAAACTCTCTCTAATTCCTCTAGAACATCCTTAATCATCTCGTGCCGGATCCGATCTCTCGCTACGTTGTTTATTGCATTGGTAAGTTCCTATACTTTGTGATTGGTATGTATTGTTATTAAACCCTAATTGAATTGGGGGGGAAAGGGAGTATGTTGGTATTGATTATATGATCATTGCTTGTTTAGGAGGAGACTTTATAAAAGAAGGATTTTGATTATGATTGCATATTACGGATTTGCTTCTGGTAGGGTTTCCCTACTCAGTATTTGTGTTGCTAATTGATGAGATGATATTGTTATTGTGATGTTGATGATGTTGTGATTGTTGATATTGATGATGGTCACTGTTGTGACGATTATGGAGTTTTGGGTGTTGTGATGGTTAAAACGGTTTGGTGATTCCGTTGCGAGACAAATCACACTCTGAGTTTGCCCCCGTAGTTATCCCGCTATGTGGGGGATGTGCACTTTAATGTTCCAGGTTTGTCTCGCTGCGGTGAGGTGGAAGTTCGACGCCTGTGGTTGCGGTCCAGGGTTAATTGGTGGTTTTGTAGAGCAGGGATGGTAACCTTAGTCTACCGAGGTGTCCGCTGTCGTGGCCCTCCGGTTTCTTTTTTCTTGTGTTTATCTTGTACGTTGGTCAGTATATGCCAATACTGACCTCGTTATTGTTTTACAAAACTATGATGATCTATTGGGGAATGGGGAACAAGTGATCAACAGGTAATTTATTGAGTTGCGTTGAGATGTTGAAGGGATAACCACTATCGAGTCATAGCTTCCGCGTATGTAGTCTTCTAGAGTCGTGCATTAGACATTACTTCACTTTATCTTATGATTGTCATTTTGGATTATTGGTCTAAACGGTATGCCGTCTAGTTTGAGATGATGTATGATATTTAAACATTGATTAAATAGATATTGTTTCGTTTATCGCTTGAATTAATATGTATTACCTCGGGCAACTGAGATGGTAGCACTCGCATGTGCTAAGGGGGGTCTTGTAAGGCACCTTGGTATATGGGGGTGTTACAACAGCACTGGATATCAAAAACCCCTCTCATCGCAACGAGAGTTCCCGGAACATTAATGTGCACATCCCCCTCGTGGCGGGAGAGCCACGAGAGGCGAACTCGGGGTTTGGAACCGTCTCCCGACCGGACTAGCAAAATAGAACTAGTGATCATCACAACACCATTACCATAATCATCATCAATAATCAAGGTCACAATATCATCAACAACAATCAATACCAACACATCATCAAAAATAATCATCAACTATATCACACATCAGTCAACATACGAAAGTATTGAGTAGGGAATCCTACCTTTAGTAATCCCGCACGCAGCCATCATCCGTAACACAAAAGCATACAAGGCCATCAATCCGAACCTACAAGCAATAGTATGACTTCTATCACAACTATGGTCACTAATACTAATAACAACTATGAGGGTCGACACTTACCTAAATAGACTATTTGCCCCCCTTGTTCAATTCAAAAAACAAGCAAATTCGAAAATTAATAATCCAATTCAAAAATTAATTAATCAAAATGGCCATATCCACATAAACAATCATATTAACTTACCGGCCATAAAGGACAACCATACAATTCCCACCAGCATGCTGCATGTTCTCCCTTCTTCACCGTCCTCAAAACCGCAGCAATATTGTGGTCGCATAATACAAAGTTTGTGGCAGTTGATCTCCTTGAGTTTGATGAAGAACTTGAATTCCTCATTGTTAAATTAATATAATACTTCCTCCATTCAACTCCACTCTACCACTTTCTTTTTTGTACACTATTCACAAGCGATCATATAATTGCAATTTTCTCTCAATATATAAGTAAAAAATATATTCATGTGTGATCTTGTTTGATTCGTCTTTACGAGTACATTATTAATATCTAACTTTTATAATTTTTGCAAACACGTAGCTAACGATATTTACCGTGTAAAACACGTCTCGACAAATGTGAAAAAGTTTTTTGGTAGAGTGGAGTTGAATGGAGGAAATATAATTTTGAAGTTGCAAATAGTGATTGAAGAAATATGATCTAAAGGATGAAGGTGGAAGACAGAGAAGAAGAAGAGAATGGAATGTAAGGAGGCAAGTAAGATATAAGAAGAAGAAGAGCATAAGAAAGGTGACATGTTAGCTTACCGGTGCTAACAGGTTAAAAATGAGCATTCCCCTTAGTGCTCTGAGAATAAACAATTCTCTTAGTTTTCTCGCCTAAACTACAAGTACTCATCATAAATGGGGCCATATTTTTTATGATTATTTAATGGGAATACTCCAAACTATTAGGTTGCTTCTTAAAGTACTCCAAATTATAATTTAACTACCAATATAACCAACTATTACACCTACCCACTTTTAATAGAATTGACCCTTTATTAACCTGTAGTAACAGGTAAAAAGTCAGCACATTTCTCATTCTAGATGATCTTCATCTCCTTCCTCTTTCCTAAAGTAAAAAGATCAAAAAAACCCCAGAAATCCCTGCTTCAGATTACCAAAAAAAAAAAAACACACAAAATCCTAATGAACCTAATTGAATCTATGATCCAGAATACCAAACCACAACAACTATCTTAAAAAAAAACTACAGAGGTTTTTTTGTGTTCATATTGATTAAGACCAAGTCTTATATTCTCCAATAATTGCCCAGAATACCAACATCACCCTTCTTCTTCTTCTTCTTCTTCTTCTTCTTCTTCTTCTTCTCATTCTCACTCTCCTTAGAAACACTAAAGTTGTAACAAATTAACCATAAAACACTACAAACCCGGAAATACCCAATCTTTTTTCCCATTAATTACCTACAACTAAGCTAAAATTTGTCCCGTAACTTCGTCGTTAAGCGCTTTCTACTAATTTTATGAAAAGAAGATGATGAAGAATGTGAATTAGAAAAATAGTGTTTCTACTAATTCTGTTGCGCTTACTGCCACTGCTTCTATAATTTGGCGAGTGATGGTGTTGTTGAAGATGTTTTTGCTGAGATTGATGTGTTGTTGATGATGATGTTTTTGTTAATTTCACTGCACAATCGAGGAATAACTAGGAGTAGGATTCCGTGGAGTTGTGCTTGAGAAGTAATGGATGGCAAGTTATGTTTGCAGAAAGATTTGGGACTGTGGACTGATGTGGAACGAAGAAAGGGTTAAGGTAGATGATGGTGTGATGAATAATGGAGATTGTAAAGAGAATGAATTGTAGGAGATTAATGGGGTTTTGGTGTTTGGAGAAGAAAGATTAATGATATTAACCTGAAGTAAGTGGAAGAAATAGAAGGGGTAAAGTAGAATTGACCGCCTCAGCAGGTAGCCTATCTACCTGTTTTAGTGAAAGGGAGTAGATGTAAAAGTTGGTTATATTGCTAGTTAATTGAAAGTATGTACTATTTTAAGAAGGGGTGTCATAGTTCAGAGTATTCTCATTAAATAATCCTATTTTTTATGGCAAACTAAGTAATTATTGGGCCATAATTAGGATTCCAAAACATTACGTAAAAATAAATATACTCATCCACTTGAGATATACTTTTAAACCCACCACACTACATAAAATGTAATCCCTTTTATACTAAAAGAATAAGAGATTGTAAAGTTTTTTCGCATAAATGAATTACTCTATATTGGGCATTGGGCTTCACTATATCATTTTTATAGCTGAGCCATATTGATTAATTCCATACAATAAAAAAATTCTATCTTATATCTATATATAAAGTTTTCACCCTCAATTTCTTTAGTAAGGACTGCGCCTTCATTAAATGGTGTAGAAATTGGGTCCACATGTACTAATATCATCTTTGAGTTTTCAATAGTAAAACTAGTTTAATTGCCCGTGAAATTCACAGGTTCGTTTATGGTGCACATTTCTGTTTTGATTTTTTGGTTTCATCGACAATAATGGGTGAGATGCTTTTTCCGAGTTTCATTTTCGACGTCAAAACATTATTTTCGACTCCACATTATGAATCTGTTAGAAAGATGTCTAAAAATTGTAAGCAGTACAAAGCAATATTAGTCATGATTCTCAATTTGATTTTATAACCGATACTCGCATTGAGAGGTAATACGTACACTAATAACATACTGTCGAATGTGTAGTTAAACTACCAGGATCGTCCTGATTATAAGAGGCCAAAATCATGCTCTATCACATTATAAATGTAGGTTTCCTGGCATATCTAATTTAAGGAAGAGCCCCAAAATCAGTTGTATTGGACTATTGGTACAAACTACATTAAAACTTTGCATTGTTATTGTACGAATATAGAAATAAAGCTCAAAATGATGGCAAACTTACAATATGTCATGACATCGCTCTGTAAATATAACATGCCGGTTCAATTATAGAAGTTAATCAACTACTCACAAGGACTTCTTTTATCATGCGTCAGTCTCAACAAAAATAAGCATGTAGCAAAAAATAATAACAGTGGAAGTGCTTAAAATAAAGGTAATGTTACAACACTTTTGGTAAACATAATCAATACAATTATTATATAATACTCTAAGTTACCAAATAGATTCTCATCCCTTAAATTCAATCTAACTTTTATACTTGCCCTTCATGTACCAAAGATTGAAGCCCTGAAAACACAAGGGAAAGATGAGAAAATATGTAATAAAATCATAAAAATAGTGCCTAGAGACCAACACCACAATAATTAATCACAAATTCTTATTTCAGACGGAGGTATCCGTCTTAAGCTTAAGACGGATACCATATTCTCTCACAAAATACTCATCAAGGGTGAGTGGAGAGCACATGGGGGGAGCCCACCTTGTCCCCTCTACCCATTTCCTCTCACAAAATACCCGTTGTAAGATCCGACCCGTCTTAAGCAAGACCTACTGATAATTAATAACAAACTTAATTAAGGTAATATTATAAATCGCTATCAAATCAAATCACATAGAAATAAAAGGGAAGCTATAGAAAAATCAAAGGATGAGGCGATATACAAAGCTTAGAGTGCAAAAAAAAATTAGAAAGAAATTGATGTAAAATGGGTTTTTATAAATGAGAAATTTGAGAATTCTCATTGTGTTTGCAATATCTAAATGACAAGAAATAATAAGGCCAAATGTTTCGTCTTCAATGTAGTTATTATTAATTACACGAAATGAAAGGGATTATAATCTATTAATGCTGCGATAATGTTCATTTTAATGTTAAAAGAAGGTGAAGAGTATTCAGGTAGTGGGAGCCTCAGACGGATATGAAAAGTGAGCAAAACTCACGTAAGCTATATGGAGGTTTGGTTAGATACCAATGACGCCACGTCAACGTGACTTCAACACATCGCTCAGTTAGACTTTTTATAATACTGTATAGATTATTTTTAATTTAACATGGAATTGTACCTCGCAATGTATCATTCTATTAACTACTCAATGTAGCATTTGTGTTATTGTATAGAGAGATTACAAAGAGTTAATAATGAAGATGTAATAATGAGAATCAATTTAGATATTTAATTTGAAATTTTGGTTTTTTTATTGTATCAAGGTATACAAAAAGGCAAGAGAAATTGAAATTAAAGTACAATAATTATGTAGGTTTTTTTTATTATTTTTGTTAATTATAGAGGCGACATGTGGCAAGAAGTGGAGACGTGACACATGTCACTTCAATGGAGACTCAACAAGCCTTTTTATATTATTGTAAGATGTGTGCAATATGATTAATGTCGCTATGCAAGAAATAACAGATCCTATTCTACATGAAAGTTGGAAATGACGGATCGTTTTCTATTAATCTGGTAACTATTGTATAAGACGGTCTAACACTATGAAATGCAGTGAATGATTTTTTTTGTACGGTAAAAGACAGTCTCACGTTTTAAGACCTTCTTAATCTATTATTTGTGCTATTAAAACAAGTATTTAGATAGGTATTGTTACTTTAATTTTATTTCTATACAACATAACCTAAATTACCGTGCATTAGCACGAGATCTACACTGGTAGTTCACTAAAAGAAAAATAAGAAAGTAAATGAGATTTTTCTCAGTTAAAATATCAAAATTGCTATATCCCGCCCCTATATTACTCACCCCGCCCCCTAATTTCATTTCACTTTATAATTTTGCCCTTTTCATTAAAACATCTCTCTAAATTCATTTTTTCCGTTAATTCGAAAATGAGTGACGGTAATGAATTTTTCGATTATCTTTATAATTCGTACAATAATTAGATAACGAACCTCGATTTGCAAACGATTGGAACGCGCAACAACATTATCGTTATAACGATGAATACAATAATTATCGTTACGGCGAGGAAAGCGGTTATGATGATGGGAACGACAATACGGGTCACGAAAATGACGAGGAGGAACGAGATAACACGAAAAATGAAGATGAAGATTTTCGAAACACCGGAAATGCGACGGTACATTTCGATTTACGAATTTCCATTTTCCGATAGCAATCATTTAAATTTTTACAAAAAAATGCCGATTAAAAACTGTAAAACTTCAAATGGCCATAACTTTACGCTCGGGTGTCCATTTTCGATGATTTTTTTTTTCAAATCGCTTATCTCGACGAGGCGAATGCATTGGTAAAAAAAAAAAATTGTTTTCAGTGGCCCATTCGTGTGAAACACATGAATTGGCCTGGGCCGATTCATGTGATTTACACGAATGGGCCTAGGCCAGTTCGTGCAAATCACACGAGTAAGCCTTGACCCAATCGTGTGATTTCCACGAGCTGGCCTAGGCCCATTCGTGTAAACCACATGAATCGGCCCATGCCAATTCGTGTGTTTCACACGAATGGGCCATTGAAAACATTTTTTTTTTTTTTACCATTGCGTTCGTCTCGTCGAGATAAGCGATTTGAAAAAAAAAAATCATCCAAAACGGACGCCCGAGCGCAAAGTTATGGCCGTTTGAAGTTTTTCCGTATTTAATCGGTATTTTTTGAAAAAAAGTCAAATGATTGTTATTAGTTAGCGTTTTTTATATTAATTATCGTTAAATAATATACAAAAATTAACGTTAAAACGATAATTTTGTTCGTTAACACGTTAATGTTGTTTAATATTTCAATTGTTTTGAAATTAACGTTAAGCGGTTTTATTTTTAAAGCGGTTTTAAAAATCGAATTTTAAAATAACAAAGGGAAAAAAACAAAAGTTGGTGGGTCAAATAATTAACAAAGAGCAAGAAAGTAATTGTAGGGGGCGAGATAAGTAAAATGGGGGGCGGGATATAGCAAACCCTAAAATATAGGATGAAATAATATGAGTAAGAAACAAGAGTTGGTCTCCCTTCAAACGTCATATTCTCGTCTGAAACCAAAAGACGGAATTTCGTAAACATTCTATTGCCAAATGTGATCACTTTTGAAAACAAGTTATCCTAAACTGTAATACTCATTGTACCATAATGGTTATATTTCAATATAAAGTGGTCACAAAATCCCGTCTGAAAATTCCGACAAAACACGACCGTCTGAAAATTCCGACAAAACACGACCGTCTGAAATAAAAATTTGCGAAGAATGAGAAAGATACCCCTAGGATGGATTATTGTTATCGATTAACCCTTTAATTAATGTGCAAAGACTTTGACATCAAAAGTCATCTGGACGAACGTTTACCTCAACAAAACGGACACACATCACTGATTCACTCAATACCCAGTCCCTCTCCAAAACCCCATTTTCTCCTAATCCTCTCTCCAAGCTCCAATACCTTCATCAATGGCGGCTGAGCCCGCCATCAACAATGGATCTTCTCTACGTCACGCTTCCGGAAATGTGCTTGCCGTCTTCATTCTCATCTTGATCGGCCTTCTCTCCTTCTCGATCCGTCTCTTCTCTGTAACTCTTCTTCTTTATTTTTCCTCTTTTCAATTAGATCTATTCCTAAAATTAGGGTTTCTTGATTTTTATTATCTCAATTTTTTGATTGTTGTTGCTGTTGTGATTTTGCAGGTTATTAAGTATGAGAGTGTTATTCACGAGTTTGATCCTTATTTCAACTATCGTGTTACGCAGGTTTGATCGATTTTTTACCCTTTATGTTTACTTTTGTGTGTTTTTCAATGATTTTAGCTATTTTGATTATGGTGTAGTTTAGGTGTTGGATTGACAATTTGTTGACTTTTCCATGGATGTCTGATTGGCTCAAATGTACGTTGAGTAACCGGATTAGGCGTGGCGTGGCGTAAAACTGGGCTATTGCGTCCTTATTAATTGTTTTAGCAAGTCAATTAGATGTAGAGTAGGTGTTCGATTGACAATCTATTGTCTCTCTATGGATTAGTAATTTCTGACTTCGAAAAATATGATTTGATAATCTATAGACTTTTTGATGGCCTTGCAATTTGTAAGCTTAGGGAAATATGAATTGGCTCAATCCACGTTGTCGATTGCTTTGGTTGGTGAATATTGTGCCCCGATTTAAATGCGATACTATTTTAGGCTAATTTATGACGCTGAAAGAAACTTGCGCTTCTAAATGTTCTAAGAAAAGAAAATGTGGTTGTTTTGATAAGTTTACAAAAGACTGAATCCGGTATGGAATTGAGTATATACTAACATTAGTATGCAACTGGAAGTTGCTGAGTTTTCCATAGTCTTTTAGCACGGGTTTACTTTAATTGGGGATAAACCACTTGAGCTGTACCTTTGTCAATGCAAGTATGCAACAATGCTACTTTCTTGATGGATTAGGTCTATTAGGCGTGAACAGTCTGAACATTAATCAAGCATTGTTCTCCATGACATCACAAGTCTTCAAATTTTGCACGAAATTTTTTGTGAAGAGAAAAAACTCGATTGCAATTGTGGCTTATGAAACACTAAGTGCGAAAGAAACCAGCTAAGATGCTGAGTGGACAATATTTTGAACTGTGAATAGTCCCCTTTCAATTGTTGTGGAGGAGACGTTGAGTGAAGAAGAAAAGATTGAGTAAAGCATGAAGGCTCAACACTTCCAGATGTCTTGGAGGAGACATCAAGTGAAGAAGAAAACAATTGAGTGGATGATATGCATAAAGGGTCTTCTAGCTGAGACAGGTGTATTCATGTCTCTTTAGGCTGTTGCAAAGCTTTAAATGCGCGCAAATATTATAGTGAACAAGACCTTTTTTTGCCCAAAGTGCAATCTGTTTACTTACCTAACACTCATGTGCAAAAATGAGTGAAGGATGGAAAACTTATGATAAATTAATAAGCAAATCATCTATTTTGAGATCGAGTCTGTTATGCTGCCAAACAAGAGTATGCACATAGCGTAGGAAAGAGCTATAACTCTACAAAGTTACGTTTATGGGTAATAGCATGATTCCTTGTCAAGTAACAAGGAACTTGTAGAAGACATTTCTGAAAGAACGCGTAGTTGAAATATTCCCCATCATGAAATCTGCTTATTCTGATATTGTATTTCATGACTTCATGTTCCCTTGTATTGTTCATTCACTGGCAATCAAGGGATGAGTGATAAGCTTGCTATGTGCATAGAATGTTAGGGCATTGTAAAATAGTTTTAAAAGGGGAAATTTCTGTATGAAGCCATGAAATATAAACTAAGAAACACTGATTTGAGGAATGAGTTAACTCTTTTTCCCTTGTTCAAAGTTTTTAGGAAACATTGTAGATGAACTTGCTTTTACTGAATTTTTTTTCCTTTGGACTTAGTTTTGTGTACATGTGCAGAGCGGGTTCGGTTAGTACATAGCCACTTAGGTAAGGACCTGGATGAGATTGTGCCTTTGGGGCTCTTTGGCGGATGCTTCATAGGAATCATTTTCCTTTCTACCTAGTTTCTCCTAATTAGTATAAGTATTTAGGGTCTTTTGCAAAGAATGAAGTTTCCGATCAACTGGTATAGTATTATCAAGGCTGGCCGTGGGTGAAAAGCTTGTCTCTGTGTCTAATATAGTTTTGCAGATGTTTAATGAGTAGCTAGGAAATTGTTAAGTTTCTTCCCCTAATACTGGGTTTTGGAATTTGAAGCCGGCTTTAATTTGTTATTTTGGACTTAAAATTATGAATCTAGGATTAGTGTGTGAACAATGAAATAGATCAACATGTGTACTCTCTGACATGCATAGCACTGCAGGTCACTTCTTATTGTAATTTGTCTGATACTGATGAAGTAGCTCTTTATTGTGTTAATAACACTCCAGTCTCCAGCTTTGTGTACTGTGCTAATACGGTTAAGTGATGGTTGACAATTTTTTTTTCCTGGCAAATACAGTTTCTTACAAAGAATGGCATATACGACTTCTGGAACTGGTTTGACGACAGGACCTGGTAATGACTGTTACATTTTGGCAAAGAAAATGCAATGCTTGTCATTTGGTTTATATGTGACTTGTATATTGAAGTCATATCTTTGTGCAAGGTATCCATTGGGTCGAGTCATTGGTGGAACAGTGTATCCTGGATTAACTCTCACTGCAGGCACCCTATGGTGGTAAGTTTGGATGATGGTTTTAAGTTTCATCCTAGTGATTCAAAATGTGGTTTATCGTTTCACTTCCTTTATCAAAGACGCTCCATTGTCCTTGTTTAATGCTCATTTGGAGAATTTTTCTGCAAGCGTATGACCGTATGTACAAATCTATATTTCTGTAGAGTTAGGTGGTTTGAACAATTAAACCATTGTGGGGTGAATGTTAATTATTCGTTGTCATGACAGGTTATTGAATTCTTTGAACATTCCTTTGACCGTGGAAACTGTCTGTGTGTTTACTGCACCAATATTTTCAGCTTTTGCTTCTTGGGCAACCTATCTTCTCACAAAGGTTGTTTTTGATATCACTCTACACTTATATAGGAAAAATAAAATGTTATTTTTTCAAGTCGGTTGGTTGATGCCGGGTTATCTGTTCTTGCAGGAAGTGAAGGGCACAGGTGCTGGACTGACAGCTGCATTACTTTTAGGCATGGTAAACGCTGCTCTTTTGACCTCTCAATTTTCATTTCCTGAATGCCTGCATGAGCTGCCGTGTTCATGCAAGCTCTGTATCTTCATCAAATCTCATTTCTTTTGCTGTTTATCTACTTGCTCAATACTTTTTTTTATTATTAAACAATTGGAAGGTGTACTGAAAACTAGATTTTTTAATCCTCTTATGTTACTCTGACCTTTCTTTTCTGGGATTCTTTTTGCAGGTGCCATCCTATATATCACGATCTGTAGCAGGCAGCTATGACAATGAAGCTGTGGCTATATTTGCTTTGATATTTACTTTCTATCTCTATGTGAAGGTGAGTTTGACGTTATATTTTTGTTTTGTACGCATTTTGTTGGTTTTCATTATGTTTGTCGTCTTTTCTCACAATGCATGTAACTCGCTCTTTTGTCTGTGATTATAAACTGGTGAAGTGTTGTTATTTGAGTGCAGACACTGAATACTGGTTCCCTGTTCTATGCAACTTTGAACGCAATGGCATACTTTTATATGGTATGCATCACGAGGAACTTTAATTTACCTGCTGAGGTGTTTTATCGTATAATTTATCTGACATTGATATTTTCTCTTAGGTTTGCTCATGGGGAGGATACACCTTCATCATTAACCTTATTCCCATGCATGTTCTTCTGTGTATTGTTACTGGTCGATATTCTCACCGGCTATATATTGCATATGCTCCTCTGGTAAGTCTTATTTTTTTAAGGTTTTAATTTTAACAATAGAATATTCGTAGTTTAAGAAACACAAGGGGAAGACTGCGTATATCAGACCCCCCCTTATCCCGCAATTTGCGGGAGCCATTGAGACACTGGGATAATGTAAGAAACAATCAGGTGATGTAGACTCCTCCAAGCTTGAAAATGTGAACTATCAAGTCCCTATTCAGCTGTGCCAATTCTATGGGACTCTCAATGCACAGGATATTCTTTAAGCTTAGGATAACAACTAATGATCAAGCATTGCCGTTCTTTTTGTGTCCATCTGCTTCATTTCTGGGGTAGCCTTTGCTAATGGAAACCTAGAGTCAGGGGCGGACGCAGGATTTGAGGAAGGGGTAGGCTATTTACGAGAAAAAAAATTCATGTAATCCAATTCAACCTAACCAACGCCTCATCTAGCTTGAATTACTTAACTTAATCTCATCTTCTATGACCTCGAACCCAAACAACCCAAACATGAAGAAAATAACTAAGTTCTGATTCACTCAACTCTATCATCTTACTAGCATAGAAAATGGTCAACTATTATGCAGTACCCAAAAAGAAAACATGATCATTCTTTATTAAACACAATCAAAGTACTACCTCCGTCTCAGTCAATTGTTTATCCGGGAGTATTTAATAAAAGGTAAACAAACAATCAATACAAAGGAGATATGAAACATGAATTTGTGAATATATATTCAAATGATTAAAGAACATAACTTACTTGACCAGCAATAGCTAAATTAGCCATAGCACTAGTGTCAAACCAATTCAAACCAATCAGTAACTAAGGCCATAAAGGGTCCTAAGTTCAACTAATGACAAAAACATTAACTTGAAGCAACTAATTTCAAACCTCACCATCTTCTCCTTCTTCAAACCCTAATTTTCCACTCAAATAACCCAACTTATCATCTTAAAGATGAATTGCACTGAAAACCCAGAAATTTTGGGGATAATAGGAAAACCTGTACTTGGCAGACGAGACATGAACTGAAGCGATGAGAACAGGATCCGTGGTTTCTCCAGCAAGGTGGTCGGAGGAGGGAGACCGTGGTTTCAGTCCGGCGTGTTATCTTGCTATCTTGTTTGTTTTTAGGTTGTGCCTGTGGGAAAGAATCAGAGAAGTCGTGCATACTGCTTTCTCTTTCTGTTTTTTCAATATTTTTTTAAAGGGGTAGGCAATTGCATACCCATTCCTACCCCCAGATCAGCACCTGCCTAGAATAATTAATATAGTTTTATATTTATCTTTCCTGTATGACGCTCATTTTAATTTATCTCCTCATAAATTGGTTATCTAAAATTTTGCATGACTGCAGATTGTGTTGGGCACACTTTTGGCTGCTTTGGTTCCTGTTGTCGGCTTTAATGCAGTTTTGACT
This sequence comes from Heliosperma pusillum, assembly GCA_022085475.1. Classification (NCBI taxonomy): domain Eukaryota; kingdom Viridiplantae; phylum Streptophyta; class Magnoliopsida; order Caryophyllales; family Caryophyllaceae; genus Heliosperma; species Heliosperma pusillum. The sequence continues at coordinate 67,023 of JAIUZE010070401.1, forward strand.
TCAGAACATTTTGCATCATTCTTGGTAATCCATTTTATAGATGCTATATCTAGTTCTGATTTTGGCCATTAAGATAGCCGTTTTAATGTGTGTGAAAATTCTTCTTGGCAATAGTTCCACTGTCATGATGAGGTCTCATAGCCGGAATTTTTCTTGGTAAGTCTAATTAGGGGAATGGTTGCAGGTGTTCATTATTCTCCATGTGGTTGCTTTTGTGTATTACATCAAGGGAACTCTTTCACCGCAGATGTTCAAAGTAGCTGTAACTCTTGTTGTATCTGTTGGCATGTAAGTAATCTTTTTTATGAAACTATGAGAGTATCTAGGAAATTATTAGCCTTTTTAACGCTCTGGCAGCAAAAAGAATGTAGTCTGAATCTTCATATTATAAGTGTTAATTTGGATTACAGATTGTGTCCGCTTGATTATAAATATAAGCAATTTGCGGGGTTTTGATGCAACAAAATAGATGAAATTCTTGGGTAATGTCTATTGTGCTAAGAAGCAATCAGTGTTGTCAGATTTAACACAAAAACTGTTAGGCTTAATAATGGGAGGCTAAGGCTTTGATAAAAAAAAAAAGATCTGAAGAAAATATGTTATTTACCATACTATAATACCTTGCCTTTTTTTTTTGTAATCCCTAGTCTTTCTCTTCTGATTGAACTGATTTTTCACATTTGGTATTGGATATTTGGATCATATTCTATGCAAGTGGTATAATGGTCAACAGGTGGAGACAATCAGCTACTTACCCTCTCCCGCTCTCCCAAGTCACTATCCCACCGCCTTCTTCTAACCCACTGTCCTCACCGAACCCACCCACTGCGCAACCACCCACCCTCCTTCCACCTCAATCCACTTCCCCATGCAATCAATCACCCTCCCCAACCCTCTGGAAACAACCCCCACTCCCCGAAATCACCCCTTCCTTGCAGGAAATAACCCCCATACTTTAAAACCCTGCTGTAACCCCTCGTAACTAACCCTTACCAACCAGAAAACGTCCCCTTCCGCTGAAAACTACACCACCCTAGAAAATCCCTTTCTCACCCTCGAATCCCCCCTCCCATTCGAGGGTTTCCGTGCGTGAGGGAAGGAGATTCGAGGGTGGGGGAGGGGAATTCGAAGGTGGGTAGTGGTTTGTGGGGTGAGAGGTAGTTTTTGCTTGTGGGTGTTTAGAGGGGTGACGGTTATTTTCCGGCAGGTGGGGAAGGGTTTTGGGGTGCGGGGGACTGTTTTGGTTGGGTAATTGTGGGGTAGGTGGTGGTGGGTCACTGTGGCGGTTGACGAGGCCGTTAGAGCGGTAGTTTGTGGTTGCTCGGGTTAGAGGAGTCCATGAGGGTGGGGGATAAGAAGGTGGATAGGGTATTGGTTGATGAGTGGTGAGTGGTGAGAATGGGAGATGAAGGTAGATCACTAATTGTGTTAGAATAAAATTTTCCTGAAAAGAAAACATAAAATAAAGTATCTCTTGAATCAGCTCGAATAAGCAAACTCAACAATCTGCTAAGTCAGAGGGAGTATTCGTAATTGATACATATGGAAGCTTCAGAGCTTTCTATTCGTAAGATTAGATCTTGAGGTGGCAAAAGTGGCTTCTTGACTGTGATGGCAATAAAAACCAAAATTCAGTCTCCTACTTTTAAGATAAAGATAATTACGCTCGACAAGGTATCAATGTAGTCTTGGACTCTTGGGCAGTCTTAATTAAGACTTTTGATAGCTTCAAATATTGCGATAAAAGGCTGGGGTTTATTTGCTTAGGATAAGCCGTTATTGTTTTGCTTTTCTTTGTATATTTCTTCCAAACATCTTCATTTCTGCGTCTGTGATCATGATTGGTATATGTGTTTTGTCTAATTGCAACCATGTTGTTTGTCATTAGGGCGGTTTGTTTTGCTGTAGCAGCAGTACTTGTGGCATTGGTTGCTTCAAGTCCAACAATGGGATGGAGTGGACGAAGTCTTAGCCTTCTTGATCCGTATGTACTTATTTTTGCGTAGAATTTTTGTATGTAGTTGTGTATGGGCTCTTGTGCAAGACACGCACACGCGCGCACACACACACACACCCACACACTCTGACAGTCACACACATGTGCTTAAGCGGCAGATTCTTTGACATCTTTAGCTTGCTGATGACAGGTGGGGACATCTCCGTCATAGAATTGAATACCTTACTCCATTACCACTTTTTTTAGCTGCTGTTAGTCAATACTCAGACAATAATTGATGAGAGGGAATAATTGGATAAAATGACTTAACTTGCAATCTTTTATAGTTAGATGAAATACACTAGTATGACTGTATGAGAGAGGATAGGGCATTGTAGATAACTTGGTTATCTTTTTGGCAGCTAGTGATTTCTTGTATCATACCGAAGCATGCTTGATTCTTTCACCTGAACATATAATTTCATCAATTAATATGTGTCTTTCCATGGTAATATGCTCTATTGATGGTTAAAAGTCTGACTAATTGTTCTCTTGTTTTGTGTGGTTGTGGGAAACAGAACTTACGCTAGCAAATATATACCGATCATTGCTAGTGTCAGTGAACACCAACCGCCTACATGGCCATCTTACTTCATGGACATTAATGTTTTAGCCTTCTTGGTGCCTGCTGGAATTGTTGTAAGTAAATTTTTTCCTTTCGTACCGGACTTAATTTATAATGATCTTAGTTCTCTCAGTAGTATACCTCGGTGAGTCGGTGACACGTCTGACACATGCTGCCTTTCGCTGTGGCTATGTTTCTTGCAGTCGTGTTTCTTACCTTTGTCTGATGCAAGCTCATTCGTAATCCTCTACATAGTGACATCAGTTTACTTCTCAGGAGTCATGGTAAGGAAATCAAGGACCACTTTTCTCTTCCATTAGCGATTATATTGACTATTTATCTTTAGCATTTAGACACTTTTTCACGACCTGAGGGATTTTTATTCTTGGCCTGCCTGTAGGTGCGTCTTATGCTTGTGTTTGCCCCAGCAGCATGCATATTGTCCGGAATAGCACTTTCTGAAGCTTTTGA
>JAIUZE010070402.1:0-101736 GCA_022085475.1 Heliosperma pusillum
TCGTCGTCCTACAGGAGGAAATTAGCCTACATATACGAAATGTGATCGTGTATGCGTTCAGGGAAATGTTTATCTCGTGGATGCCTGTTAATCATACTTGCAATGTACACGGTGCTAGTGCGTTTCATTTACCGTGAGAGATGTCGTCTTGTGTCGTCGTTCTTGAATGCGTGATTTCATGATATTATTCATGGTCATTGCATGATTGGGCACCGTCTATGTATTGGGTTGCTTGAATGGATGATAACATGATGGATTTATTCATAGTCATTGCATGACTTGGCATGGTTTGTTTGTCGAGTCTCAATCTTATCAAACTTATACCGCTAACGGTGAGATGCAAGCCCTAGTGAGCGTATTCGGTTGCCTAAGAGTGTCTTTCCCCGAGTCTTTGAATAACATGATGGTTTCGGATTTGATTTCCACATGATCTTATCATTATATATTGGATTGCCTATCTATTCTTATCGTAACTCACATGTATATCTATATATGCATGATTTTACTTTTGTATTTCCTGATATGTACGTTTAAGGTGATATGGCTGGGAGAACCCGGAGTTACTCCCCACTGATTGTGGCGTTCATGTTTTTCATGAATGAACAGGTTGCTTGCATGGATGGCTTTTTGCTTTGACTATTTTGGGTTCGGGTGTGAGCTAGCGGGCGTTGTCCCTGGAAGTTTCACCTATAGACGATATTAGCTAGTTTTGCTAAACACTTGTTCTTTGCTAACATTTTAAGAGACCCCGTCTCTTTGTTGTATTTTGTACTTAGTTTGTAATATTTTGACATTCCTCGTTTTATCTATCTTGCATGTATAAAAGTTTTTAAAATACCGTATTTCCGCATATTATTTCACATGCTTGTATGTTTTATATTTCCGTATTCGCGAGGGTTGTCACAAGTCCAATTAGGGTTTAAGTATGTTGTAAACCTAAATATATTTCTTGTTTCATAAGGGAGGCATGTAGGTTACTAGGGTTTTGAATTTAACGTAATATATTTCTTGTTACTCAAGGGACGTCACAGCTAGAGATAGGGTTTTAATTAAAACCTAGTTTGCCTCTCTACTATAAATACTCAAGCATCTCATGCTTTTAAAACTAACCTTTTATACTAGAATTCTTCTTTGCAAACGTGCTTAACATTTTCAAGTAAAATATTTGTTTTGCAAAAACCTTATTTTCGAAAAGCCGCACTTCTACTCATGAATTATTATTGAGCAAATCGTTATTGGATAATAGTGCTAGAACTGTGTCTTATACGTTCAATTGTGTGAACGCCAAGAACAACCAACAACACTTTCTTATTAACGTAAGTTAGAATCGAGTATTTAACGGTACTCAAACTTTGAATTGAGTATTTAACGATTCTCAACTTTAAGTTACAACTAGATTTAGTTGTACGAGTGGGTTGATACTTTTATAATCCGTAGCAAGTACTAAAATTATTAATCGAGAAATAGTGGACGTAGATTTCGAGTTGTGAAACTGAACCACTTCAAATTCCCTTGTGTCACTTGCTCTTTGTTTTTGTTTAAGTCTTTTGTTATTTACATACACGCTACAAGTAACTAGTTGGGTTGAATTTAATTAATAAATTCAAAACACATATTACTTTACACGTTTATACGAACAATCGAAAAAGTAGGCATAATTTATTTATTCTCAAATCACCCCGCTCTTGAGTATTTGGGATCAATAGACTCTCAATTGGTATCAGAGCTTCCTGCTCTTGATTGCCTAACAGCATAGAGACTGATTCATTCAATTTTAATTTTTGCCTATTTTAAATCCTTTTATCTCGTACGTGTGAAATGGAATCCAAACACCTAAAAGCTCCCGTCTTTCAAGGGAAAAACTATGGTCTTTTGAAGAACATGATGACACACTATATTAAGGGACATGATTGAGAATGTTGGAAGATCATCCAAAATGGTCCTAACAAAATATTGGTTGCATATGAAAACAACACAATCTATGAGAAAGACGAAAAGGACTATATTGAGGCTGACTACCGTAAAGCAGAGAAACACTCAAAAGCCAAGACGTTATTGCAAAATGGCATGATAAGAATTGAGTTTGATCGATTCTCTTCTGGTAGTACGACCAAGGAAATATGGGATGGTCTTGAACTTACAAACGAAGGTAATGTCGTTGTGAAAATACATACGATTGTTGTACTCATCCAAAGGTATGAATTCTTCTCAATGAAGAAAAATGAATCAATCAACAGTATGTCGACACGTTTTTCAAGCATAACGAATGAACTTCGAAATCTTGGGAGAATATTCGACTCTAAGGATATCGTAATGAAATTCCTTAGGAGTCTCTCTAAGAGATGGACATCCAAGGTGACTGCGATTGAAGAAGTAAGAGATCTCACTCTTCTAACCTACGAAGAACTCATAGGTTCTCTCATGGCACACGAGCATTTACTAAACAATCCTGATAAGTATTATAGCTAAGGTAAAGGTGTAGCTTTGCAAGCTACAGATGGTGAAAATGATATAGATGATGAGATTGTCTTGTTTGCAAGGCGTTTTAAAAAGAACTTGTTTAAAGGAAAGAAATATAAGTTTAACAACAACAAGTCTTTTAACAAAAGCCTAATGACTAGAAACCCTCATTTACCAATAAAGGATGCTTCAAATGTGGCGAGACAGACCACATTATCCAATATTGTCCCACATGGAAAACGATTAAAGACAAAGCAAAACGGGACAAGACTATAAGGGAATTCAAGCATGTCATGTTAGCATCATGCTAGGGAGAGCTCGACACTGAAGATGAAGAAAAATCCAATGATGAGGAGGTCGCAAATATCTGTCTAAGCAACATTAGTCTTGACCTAATCACTGGCAGTGATGATGAGTCTAGGAACTCAAGATCAGAAGTTTGCTTGATAGGAGAATCAAACTCAGATAGGGAAACTGACGAGGTAAGCTTTATCCGTCTTAAAAATCAAGTTAAAAATTTACCTAAGAATGCTATGATAGATTACTTTGAGCAAACCCTTGATCAATACCGTGAACTGTAGATACCTCGTTTCTACACCTTCCGCCAACCACCCAGTGATGATTGGGCCGCATGTTTGGTACGCGAAACGATTTATGACAATTCGTAAGTTCATCGTCAAGTAATAGCTTAAACACTTTTGTCTACCCCTTAGTCTTCATCTACGCGCTTATACGGTCGTTTTCACAGTCAATAGAGTTCATTTGGAATCCGGGTAAAACATCGCTTCGTTTTCTATAAACCGTCTTAAAACTCCGAGTCGGAACACGCGGAAATATTCTGAATATATTATTAATATTTCAAATTCTATCTTTTTTGATAAAATATATCTCATATATTTTAAAAGGGAAGTATAGATCTACCACAATTCTTCTTCCGCGGTAGGAAACCTCTGGGGAAGAGGAGCAACATCTGCTGCGCCTCTTCCCCAGCTGTTTTCTCTGTTTCCGGAATATTTTCTACATTTCTTTCTTAGTTCGAGTTTTTCCAAAATGCTTCGTATTTCTGCTATAAAAGGAGAGCTTCGTTTTCATTTTTTAAGGCACACGGGTGTTCCACGTCATCTCTTCTCTCTTTGTTTTTGAGACGTTGCTCTAAGAATTTTGACATCTACGTACTTGATCAATCGACCACGTAAGCTCAAATCCTTCTAGGTACCCGTTACGTTATGATATGACCAGCCAATTTTACCACTACACTTAATCAATTAATCATTCAATCAATTTTCAATTTTTCTTACGAGGGTACTTTCTTTACATTTGAGTCAAGCTATCACTAAAACGCAACTTAGTTAATCTCGTTTCGCCAAACATGTAAGTCTGAGGGTGTAATAATCCCATCTTTAGTATGTTATTTTGTACTTTATTTAATTCATGTAAGATTCATGTCGGATTTATGTCAAACCTTTTCAAAACCTTTTTTAATAGTCTTATTTAAATCACCTTTTTCATATTTACATAATTCGTTTTTTATCCCTAATAATTCATTATTAGCGGGTTTTTGTCATCTTTAGATCAAGATCGTGTCTTTAGAGGTTAGATCTGTTCATATCTAGTCTTTGAATTCGTCTTTGATATAATTTAGTGCAAATTAATCTATTAAATCATCTTTATTCGACTTATAGATCGATAATAAACCGTAAAATCACCAATGAATACTAACTGATCGCGATTCTGGCTTCACATCCATAACCCACCTCTAGAACAGACGCACCGGGTGATGCGCCTCTTCTAGAGGAGGCATCAAGCGTTGCGTCTGTTCTTGGTTGGATTCAGTCTCTTAACTTCCTTTATCATCTTGACGTAGCCTTAATTACGTATTTAGTCAACTATTAACCCTAATATCACTGCTAATCCGTCTTTTAATCTTCTATTCTTTTCTCTTTTCTTCCAAATCTTTCTTTTGGGTATATTTCTGACATAGATCCCAAGATCCGTTGTAATCTTTTGTTTTTTATTTAATTTATTGTACATTAATTATTGCAACGATTGAATGATTTAATTGTCTTCTCACAAGTAATCAATTTAATTCCTATTTTGACATAACTGATTGCTAAACTACATGTTCAACCGACATAGTCTAAGCTCACATGCTAGTTTTAAAGCGTGGATGTTGCATAGCATGCATATAACCGACTACATATCAAGTACAGAAGAGTTTCCCTAATCAGCCGCTATCGAGGCGGGCGGGATTAGGTGTTCGATTAAAGAACTTCCTAATACGTACCCTTACCCCTTACGCCAGATCTCTATGAACATCCGTGTTCATTGGCATCCACGAGAGTCATTCTAGACATAGAATGCTAAGGGTAACGAGTTCTTAGTGTTTATGTCATTGCTTTATGTCTTGACATGGCATGAGGTATTCGAACGGTTCCAACTTCCCAGAAAAGTTGGTGGTGACTCCAATAATGCGTATTTCTACGCTTGTCCCTTTTATAGCGCGCCCGACCGTGGTTCCTCACACCACAGCCTGGCACGTGGTCGCGAATCCGTGTATCACATGAACAAAGTCTTGAAATAAACGAATTGAAAGAGAAAATCTTTGACATTGCCAAAGATAATCAACTTCAAAAGCCAAAATAAGAATGTTGAATTCTAAAGTTGGGCCCAATTCAGCGACACTTTCTAATTCCACGAATGCGGAGAAAATAGCTCTTGAGTCTAGATTTATAGCTAATGAAGTTATAACCTCAGAGTTAAAACTCAACATTAAACATTTTGAGGCCAAGGTTATAGCTAATAAAGCAATAACCTTAAAGTTGAGAAAAGCCAATGAACTTCTTAAGACTAGGATAAAAATTAAAGACATTAAATTTTCAAATCAAAAGAAAGAAATTGACTCTTCATCTCAGCAACTAAAGAAAACTAAAGCTCAAATAACGGATATTGAGAAACAACCCTCATATGTAGTTTTGATTCTTAATAAACCATTTCGACCGTTAAAAAGAAATCAACTCTCTAAATAATCTACTTATGCATGCTAGAAAATGTTCATGACAAATGGGAAGGTAGCACAACTGTGTTAAATTTCTTAACTGAACAATCTAACAATATGAAAATGGGACTAGGTCATGAATGTTGTGGGCGTGATTTTAGAAAAATAAAATATGTTAATTTGCCCGAGTATTTAATTTGTAACTATAGTGGTCATACGGGTCATCTTATAGGGAATTGTGTCAAACGCACATAAGACCTAAAAAAACATAAATTTCGTTAGAGCCTCTAAAACACAAGAGGAAGAGGACATGTGTCCTAATCCTGAACCCCCTGTAGAAGAAGTCTGAAATAATGAACATCGATGGTTCTACGATATGAGTTTTGCGTATAAGAAGAAACCTAACTTGCCTGAGGAAAGGAAACAACCCAAGAAGCAACAATCTCTGGAAATTAAAAAACATCAAAAGATCAAGACACCTCCTAGTAGACAATACCCTAAAAGGAAAATCATAAGACAAGTTTGGATTAGAAAAGATATGATATTTAGGGTAACTAACATTAAAGGACCCAACCTCGCTTGGGTACCTAAGAATTGTATTTAAATTATCTTGCAGATGGCTGTGAAAGAAAATAACTTATGGTACCTTGATAGTGGTTGCTCAAGGCACATGACCGGAAATAAAATCTTATTTCTTTCACTTGAGTCTTTTGATGGAGGTAAGGTCACCTTTGGAGACAACAAGAAAGTTAAAGTCATTGGTGTTGATAAGATTGGTATAATCTCTTCTCATTCAATTAGTGACGTGTATTTAGTAAGCGGTCTCAAGCATAACCTACTCAGTATATCTCAATTGTGTGACAAAGGTAACAAACTTGTTTTCCACTAAGATATTTGTCGCATCATAATTGAAGGTACTAGTAAGATTATAATTCCAGGACATTGTAAACGGAATGTGTATATGATTGATTTGAATGATGTTCCTACTAACTCGTTTACATGCATGAAAGTAACGTTAGATGATCCTTGTCTATGGCACAAGAGATTTGTTCACATCAGCTTCCCTATCTTGAATAAGCTCAAAAAGTGGGATTTGGTTGAAGGATTGCCAACAATCAAGTTTGATCAAGAGAAGATATGTGACACTTGTGTCCGATGTAAGCATGTTAGATCATCCTTTAAACCTAAAAGAGTAGTAAGCACGAATCATGCTCTAGAACTTGTACATATGGATCTCTGTGGCCCAATGAAGGTAAGAAGTAGAGGCGGATCCATATATGTCTTCGTTCCAGTTGATGATTATTAGAGATATGTTTGGCCCACATTCTTGCACTCCAAAAGATTAGACTTTTGAAGAATTTAATTGTCCTATGAAGGTCGTCCAAAACAAATATAAGTCCAACCTTGTTTTAATTCGTACGGATCATGGCACCGAATTTGATAATCAACTTTTATAGAATATTGTAGATTTAATGGTGTAGGACAAAACTTTTTTGCACCACGAACCCCACAACAAAATGTTGTCGTTGAACGTATGAAAAGAAACCTGGAGGATATCTTTCGAACAATGCTCTTATGTAGTTATCTACCTCGTAACTTTTGGGCTAAGGTCATTAGTACTTCGTGTTATATTCATAATCATGCTATGATCAGACCTATTTTAAAGAACATCCCATATGAACTCCTTAGAGATCGAAAACCTAATGTATCCCACTTGCGGTACTTTGGGAGTAAATGTTTTGTTCATAACAATGGCAAAAATAGGTTAAGCAAATTTGATCCTAAGAGTGATGAGGCTATTTTTATTGGTTATTCTGATCATATTAAGGCCTATAAAGTATTTAACAAAAGAACATTAAGGATCGAAGAAAGTGCTCATGTTATATTTGATGAAAAAGATTCTTCTGATAAGCCTATATAGGATGATGAGGAAGATGAAAATGAACCTGATTTTCAATTATCTAAGGATGATCCTCCATAGTTGGATGAAAAAGAAAAGGAGATCGAAGGCACAAATGACGAGTTTGAGACTCCTTCAAATGATAATGGAAATAGAGCTGAAGTTATAGTTGATGATACTATAACTTCCTCTCCAAAAAAGGGATTTGGTACCAACGTTATAGCTGATGAAGCTATAACCTTGAATTCAAATCAGAGTAGTGTATCTAGAGTTATACCTGATTCATCTATAACCTCGAGATTGAATTCATGGGGAACAACCCTTGATTCCGAAACATTTGGAGATTCTACCTCAAACTCTAATGAAGAAGTGCCTGAGACTTCAACAAAGTGGAAATATAAAGACTCGCATCCAATGTATTCAATCATTGGTAGCTTACGTAAAGATGTTCAAACACGAAGATCGTTAAACAAATTTTGCTCCTTCTATTCCTTCCTCTCTACCATTGAACCAAAGAACATCAAGGAAGCCGTCTTACAACAATTTGAAAGGAACAAAGTTTGGCACTTAGTTCCTAGACCAAAGGAACGATCAGTTATTGGTATTAGATGGATCTTCAGGAATAAGTTGCACGATATGAGAGTTATTGCGCGAACCAAAGAAAGATTGGTTGTTCAAGGATACAATCAACATGAAGGATTGACTACGATGAAACCTTCGCTCCCGTCGCTCGTCTTGAGGCTATTAGATAGTTAATAGCATTTGCTGCTCACAAAGGAATTAAGTTATTTCAAATGGACGTTAAGCCCGCGTTTCTTAACGGATATTTCGAAGAAGAAGTATTTTTTGAGCAACCTCCGGATTCTTGGATAACAAGTTTCAAAACCATATTTTTAAATTAGATAAGGCGTTATATGGTTTGAAACAAGCACCAAGGGCTTGGTCTGATAGATTGTCAAATTTTTTTTTACCTTAAAGCGATTTTAAAAGAGGATATGTCGATAAAACCTTATTTCTGAAATCCGAGGGGTCAGATATATTAGTTGTACAAATTTACGTAGATGATATTATTTTCGGTTCAACTAATAATAAACTCTGTGATTATTTATTAGAGTTAATGACCTCGGAATTTGAGATAAGCATGATGGGAGAACTTAAGTTCTTCCTTGGACTACAAATCCAACAGACTAAAGAACACATCATGATACACCAACAAAAATACATCAAAGAGCTAATCATAAAATTTGGTATGGCAAATTCGCATCCTATGCCCACCCCTATGGTCACGGATAAGAAAGTAACTAAAGTTGAAGATGGTAAGTCTGTCGATGAGACAACTTATCGAGGTATGATTGGCTCACATCTATATTTAACTGCAAGTAGACCAGATATAATGTTTAGTGTATGTGTTTGTGCTCGATTTCAATCGTGCCCTAAAGAATCACATATGGCGGTAGTTAAGAGAATTATAAGGTATTTGATTGGTATATCTAAACTATACCTATGGTACCATCTTGAGTGTAATTTCGATCTTATAGGGTATTCAGATGCAGATTATTAAGGTGTTCACTCGAAAGAAAAAGTACATGTGACAACTCTCGCGATAGCGGAAATAAAACATAACAAGCATGCAATTTATATAGCGGAAAATACGATATTTTTGAAACTTTTTACATGCCAAAAGAAGAGTACGAGGAATGTCAGATAATTACAAACCAAAGTGTAATATACTACAAAGAGACATGGTCTCTCAAAACGTTATCAAAAATCAAAGTTCTTTAGCAAACTAACTAAGAGACGTCTATGGGTGAATCGCCGAGGCCAACACCCGCTAGCTCACACCCGAACCCAAAAACAAGCAAAATCCTTCCAAGCAACCTGTTCATTCTGTTGGAGCTAGTGTCCTCAACAGTTAGTGTGATAACATGAATAAATCTCTTACAGGTTCACGTGGTATACTTAGTATTCTTATCAATTGATTAACGTTTATCGATAACGGTTGGCTTGCTAGGAGTTTGACGTTATTGTCATTTTTAATGGCGGTGATCAACTGGTCCCTAAAAGTCACACCTAAAGGATGTGTCTGAGAGATGTGATTATATGAATAATATAATCATATTGATGCTTTATTATATGACTAAAAGGCTAGTCGATGTATATGACTAAAAGGTTAGTCAATGTAATGATGATACGATTATTTAATAACGATTAAATAATATTAGCTGAGACGAATTAAATGTAATTCGTAATTGAATATAAACCGTTATATTTAATCAATGTATATAATATAAGCTTAACGAATTAAAATGTTAATTCGTAATTAAACATAATATGTTATATTTAATTAGCAAATTATAAATATACGGATATTTATAGTTGACGTATATATTATATTACATGCTAATGTAACCGAAAAAGGAAGGAGAAAATAGTCTTTTTATTCTCTTATTTTTCGGTTAATAAGAGATAAAAATAAGAGAAAAGATCTCCTATTATTCTTTTATGGTAACTAGGTCAAAAACCCTAATAACAAGAGGAGTAAAAAGAGGAGAGACTTCTTCTACTACTACTACTTGTCACGCCCGAAATAGGTGAAGGGAGAACAAGAAAAATTCAGATTTTTCTCTCGAATGCTCTCTATCATTCATCATCACACAAAAGAAAAATTAGCAGTAACTTTTCTCCAAAATTCTAGCACAAGCAAGGCATATCTCGGAGCATCTTTGGTGCAACAATTAGGAGAATATCGATTTCGATATTGTTCATAGGCCAAATTTGCTAGGACCAAAGGTTAATTCTAAATTCCTATAATTTTATATTATGCAATTCATTTATGACCCGTAATTCATATACTATAGTTTTGTTATAATCCGTAAAATAATGTCGAAATATACCGATATTTCTCACAAGTGGTATCAGAGCCAAGGGCAACGAAATTATTTTATATGTTTTTCATAATTGGTGAAATATAAGATTAGAAATTTTTTTTGTTTTTCTTTGTTTTCGGCCGAGTATAAGACAAAAAAAAGGTTTTTTTTGAGTTTTTGCCTTGTTTTTCCATTTTGATTCATTATAATTGTTGTTTTAAATAGTTAAGACGATAACATGATGAATTTGTAGTTGTTTTGATTTAATAAGGATTAAATTAAAAAGTAAATGGAAATCGATTTGAATGTTCATCGCTATATATTTTTTGGTATTCATTGATTTAGATATTCATTTTAAATTGTTAAATTGAATCATCTAGTTTGTATCGATGTTTAATAATGATTAGATGTTGATAATTTGTACCGATCTTGAAAATATTAGTAACATCAAATTAAATTGTATATTTTAAAATAAACGTGGCTGCCAAAAAGAAAAAAAAAATCTGTTTCGTTTTTTTTTATTATTGGTCGAAAGTTTTTGTTATTATTCATTATAATGATAATGTTTCGTTTATTGTTGTGAAGAAGTTCACAATAATTGGATACCCAATTATTTTAAAGAGGTTTAAAATAATGTTGTATTAATTCATGTTAAAGAATATGAATTAAAATTGGATTATGTTTGGTTGGAGTTATTGTGATTAATTAAGGAATTGTCACATAATTTTGATCATTTTAAAAGGTGGTTTAGATAAATTACTCTTCATAATTAAAGAATTATGTCTTGGATGATTAATTTATAGCTGATGCATTTTATTTTGTTTTATGAATGGTTGAATGGTTTAATTTACGTATTTTTGCAATCGGTTGTAATTTGTATTACCTAGTGTGGCCTTAGTTGATCATGTTTTCGTAATGATGGAAACATGATCTTTGATGTAATTTTGAGATCTCGAATCTCGATTTTATTTTTCATTAAATTATGTTTTTTAAATTAGAATGTAAATAGGTTTATATTTTGTAATTTATTAAATGTATTTTGAGAAGACTAAAGATGGAGATCGGATTGCTCACTCCCGCTACATGGACCAAGATGGAACATCAAAACAAGCTTCTCGGATCCAAATGGGTTGGATTACAAAGTTGTTTTTTTTGTTCATTTTGGTAGATAGACCACACTAGGACTTTGTAATAGTTTTATGTATTTTTCCGTTCTTGTTGCTTTTTCATCACATGATAGTTAGTGCATCATTTTCCGCCTAAACCAAACCACCTACTACTAAAATGCATGAAAATTGACTCATATAGTTTGAATGTTAGTTATCATGGACATAAAGATGTGACTCGAATTTAAGCCATCATTTTAGTTTATTCATCCTCGCATGCTAGATATTAGTTCACTTAAATTGAATTAAAATAAAATTGATGGGATCTTCCCCTAAACCTAAAATTGAGACTAGTCTTTATATGCCAAACTACTATGAATCCCTACTTCGTCGGTAGGCATATAGGACCTTACTCTCCATATGACCCCTTCTACGTAGGGTAAGTAGTGTGTGTTGACCTATTTTATCTCAACATTATAGTCCGAAGAGTTTCTCATGATTATAATGGACTAAAGATAGAATTTACAGAAATTTATCGACCCAGAATTCTAAAGGTAGAATTAGCCAAGAGGTTGGCTTATCAATTTACAGATAATTGAGTCTTGGGATCATTTATATAATTCTTGAGGGAGGTCAATTGTATAAATGCTCGAGTCTTTGCATTAAAACAAATTTTGCACTAGACTTAAATTGAAATCGATGAGTATGCTTATTATGTTTTTCTTCTTTTTCAGTGTAGAACTCGTTCATATTGATAATACTGCATATAACAAATGGCTGGAAATACTGATATCCCTATGCCAAGTGCCACGCTCGCGCGCGAATCTTGGCTTAAAGCTTTTATGGACCACATGAATCAGTCCACGCGACTGAAGAATGACGGGTCCAACTTTGCGGATTGGGAGGCGGCATTACGGAATGCTGCCATTGCTGACGATAAGCTCAAGTACTTGACTGAGCCAATACCTCCAAACCCAGGCCCCTATGCGAGAGCTAACGAGACACTTGAATATAATGACTTCGTTATGGAAGCGGGTGCGATAAAGAACGTACTAATCTTTGCAATGGAAAGCAATTTGCAAAGACGCTTCATTGCCCAAGGTGCAAACAAGATTTTCACCACGCTCACTAACGAATTCTCAAAAGCACCGAGGATCGTTACTTATGAGCATACCTGTCGCTTTTTTGAGGCGAAACTCAAGAAGGGCCAACCGGTTAGCCCACATATTCTTGATATGATTGAGAATGTCGAGAAACTGGAGGCACTTGATTGCAAAATCAGTGAGAGCATAGTCATTGACCGTGTGCTTCATTCACTTCATGATGGTTTTGCCCTTTTCAGGGCAAATTACTATATGAATGATATGAAGAAAAGTCTTCATCAGCTACACTCACTTCTCGTACAGACCGAGAATGATATGAAATTGAGTGGGAGCATGAAGCAAGATGTTCTCATGATTGCCAACAAGGGCAAAGGTAAGGGCAAGGCTCGTGGCGACCTAGCTGTAGGAAAGCCAAAGTTTAAAAAGTCAGGAAACGGCAAGAGTGGGCCTGGTGAGAACAAGGCAAGGCAAAGAGCAAGGACAGTAACATGGAGTGCCACCATTGCCACAAGACTGGGCATTGGAGGAGGAACTGTCCCGTGTACCGTGAGGACATAAAAGCAGGTCGCGTCACTCCTGTTGGTATGTCATCTTTTATTCATATGATTGAGATTAACCATGCAAGTTTCGGAACTTGGGTACTTGATACAGGTTGTGGTTCTCATCTGTGTAATCATTTGCAGGGCCTAAGAAACATCACACCTCTCGCAAAGGGTGATGTGGACCTTCGAGTGGGGAATGGAGCAAGAGTTGCTGCAGTTTCAGTGGGAACATATGTAATCCAACTCCCGAGTGGTTTTGAGTTATATTTATATAACTGTTGCTATGTACCCAGTTTATCTAAGAACATTATTTCTGTTTCCGTACTAAATAAAGACGGTTTTTCATTTTTAATAAAAGACAATAGCTGTATTTTCTCTTTTAACGAAATGATTTATGGCAAAGCAGTTTTTATGAATGGAATTTATATCTTAGATCAAACCACAGACATATTGCATGTGAATAATAAGAAATTAAAGGTTGGTGACAAAGATCAAACTTACCTATGGCACTGCCATATGGGACACATAAATGAGAAACGTGTAAAGAAGCTCATTGACAATGGGACTATCTCCCCATTTGATTACGAATCATTTGGCACGTGTGAATCATGTCTTATCGGTAAAATGACTCGAATTTCCTTCAAAGGTGTTGGAATGCGCGCTAGTGACCTATTAGGACTCATACATACTGATGTATGTGGACCTATGTCAATAAACGCAAGAGACGGCTATAGATATTTTATCACTTTCACAGATGATTTGAGTAGATACGGATATGTCTACTTAATGAAGCATAAAAGTGAGTCCTTTGAAAAGTTCAAGGAATACCAGAATAAGGTTGAAAACCAACTGGGAAGAAAGATTAAAGCACTTCGTTCAGATCGTGGTGGCGAATATCTTTCAAATGAGTTTGATCAACACCTTAAAGACTGTGGTGTAGTATTACAGTTAACTCCACCTGGAACACCTCAATTAAATGGTGTGTCCGAACGGAGAAATCGAACATTACTTGATATGGTTCGATCCATGATGAGTCACACGGTAGTACCTGATTCATTATGGGGTTATGCTCTTTTGTCAGCTGCTCTTATACTTAACCGAAGTTCGTCTAAAGCTGTAGACAAGACTCCATATGCGTTATGGAAGGGAACGGTCCCTAACTTGTCCTTTATTCGGGTTTGGGGCTGCGAGGCTTATGACAAGTGCAGACACAAGGATAAGCTCGGCCCGCGATTGGTCAAGACATACTTTATTGGTTATCCAAAAGGAATGTTTGGTCATTACTTCTATTCGCCTACCGAACGAGTTTTTGTTGCGGCTAGTGCGAAGTTCTTAGAGAAAGAGTTTCTCGAGAATAAGTCAAGTAATAGAACCTTCGATATGTCGGAGATTCAAGAACCAACAACCGAGCAACCAATGGAGGAAGAGGTTCCTTCAACTTCTGCTACGGTTAACATCCCTATGGAACCTAGGAGGTCGGGTAGAGTCTCCATTCCTCCAGATAGATACATTGGTATGGTCGAGGAGAATGAGAGAGATAATGTTTTACTCCTAGAGAGTAACGAACCCGCTACCTATAAAGCTAAGGTGCCATGACCTGTTCCGACTCTAAGCTATGGCTTAAAGCCATGCAATCCGAGATGGACTCCATGTATGAGAATGACGTATGAGATCTTGTTGAATTGCCTGATAAGGTACGACCTCTTCAGTGCAAATGGCTTTATAAGATAAAGTATTCCGTAGAAGGACAACCAGACACCTATGAGGCAC
The DNA here is from genome assembly GCA_022085475.1 of Heliosperma pusillum. Classification (NCBI taxonomy): domain Eukaryota; kingdom Viridiplantae; phylum Streptophyta; class Magnoliopsida; order Caryophyllales; family Caryophyllaceae; genus Heliosperma; species Heliosperma pusillum. The sequence goes on from JAIUZE010070402.1 coordinate 14,744, forward strand.
GACTAGTGGCAAAAGGTTTCACTAAAGTGCAAGGATTGCATTATGATGAAAGTTTTGCACCCGTAGTTATGCTGCGTTCCATTCGGATAATCTTAGCGATTGCCGCTTTTCATGACTATGAAATTTGGCAGATGGATGTGAAAACCACCTTCTTAAACGGTTATTTGGAGGAGGAATTGTACATGGTACAACCCGAAGGTTTCATTCATCCTAAAAATCCTAAGAAAGTTTGCAAGCTTAAGCGTTCCATTTATGGACTTAAGCAAGCTTCTCGGAGTTGGAATCATCGTTTCGACCAGGTGATAAAAGAGAATGGTTTCACTCGATCGGTCGAGGAATCATGCTTGTATGTCAAGTCGAGTGGGAGTAAGATTGTCTTCTTAATATTGTATGTTGATGACATACTCTTGATTGGGAATGACATCCCTCTCTTATCTTCGGTAAAAGTATGGTTAAAGAACCATTTCCAGATGAAAGATCTGGGTGAGGCACAACGCATATTGGGGATCCGTATCTATAGAGATAGATCACGACGGATGTTATCACTCAGTCAGGAGTCTTATATAGATAAGATTCTTGAGAGGTTCAGCATGACCAACTCCAAGAAGGGGAACCTTCCAATGATTACTGGGATGCATTTGAGTAAAGCTCAGGCACCCAAGACATCAGAAGAGGTCGAGCGCATGAGTCGTGTTCCTTATGCATCAGCTACAGGATCGATCATGTATGCCATGATATGCACACGTCCGGACGTGACATATGCATTGAGTATGACGAGTCGGTACCAAGGCAATCCAGGTGAAACACATTGGATGGCTGTCAAAAACATCCTTAAGTACTTACAAAGGACTAAGGATTGGGTATTGACTTATGGAGGAGATACTGAGCTATGTGCAATCGGTTACGCAGATGCTAGCTTCCAAACAGATCGAGATAACTCGAAGTCTCAGTCTGGATTCGTCTTTACTCTTAATGTCGCTGCGGTCAGTTGGAAAAGCTCCAAACAGAGTGTTGTAGCAGATTCTACAAATGAGTCCGAGTACTATGCCGCTTCAGAAGCTGCAAAGGAAGCTATATGGATGCGTCAGTTCTTACAACGACTAACCGTAGTTCCTAGTTCGAATGACCCTATCACCATCTATTGTGATAATAGAGGTGCCATCTTCCAGGCTAAGGAGCCTAAGTCCAGCAACAAGTCTAGACATGTACTTCGGAAGGCTCACATGATCCGAGATTACGTGGAGCAAAAGGAGATAGTGATTGATAAGATTGCTTCGGATGACAACATTGCGGACCCTCTCACTAAACCGTTAAAATATGATAAGCATGAAGGGAACGTTATTTCCATGGGAATTAAACGTGTTCCTGAGTTGTAGTAGCTGTTTTATGTGGATAAGATAAATGTATCTTTTTCATGCACTATTTATAACATCATCGTATTGTTTCATATTTTGTTTTTCATGTGGATTGTACGACAACATTGAACGTCACAAAGTGAACTGAATTACATTATAATTGTTTTGGTCCGTAATCGCCTACATGAGCTGATAACTCTGGCAATTATACTGTGAAGTTGATTGATGGTGGGTTCAACGAGCTATAAGTCAAACGGTTGATTGATCGATCACAGATACGAGTTATAAAGATACCTCGTAGGACATCGTGACAACGTTATGGAGTCCTAAATGTTTCAGAACATTCGGTGCCAGGTCGGGGATAGGACGTCCATAGTGTTCCTAAGAGTCGATTCTTTTGACTATCGACTGTCTCTTGAGATTAAGGCAGGTTTTTTGGGTGACTTTGGTTTCTTTCTCATGGTCGACCGTAACAGGAGGCTAAGTAGATTTTTACTGGGTCATTTCATATTGTGCTTGTATCTGCAGGATTCGAGTTGAGGAAAATATCCAACCTTTATCAGGTTTTGTTATTTCTCAGGGCCACTCGAGGAGTTGTAACTGAAATGCATGGCTATGCTCGAATAATGATTCTTTTATCAGTTAAGTTACTCTCTAGTCGGGAAAACCACTCTTGATACTGATCGCTTATAAGATGCGACCTTTGTAAATACGGACTTTGAAAATTGTTTTACATTGAGTGGGAGAAATTTATGGATGTGAGAATCGGGTTATCGCACATACACTTGTAAGGACAAGTGGGAGATTGTTGGAGCTAGTGTCCTCCACAGTTAGTGTGATAACATGAATAAATCTCTTACAGGTTCACATGGTATACTTTGTATTCTTATCAGTTGATTAACGTTTATCGATAACGGTTGGTTTGCTAGGAGTTTGACGTTATTGTCATTTTAATGGCGGTGATCAACTGGTTCCTAAAAGTCACACCTAAAGGATGTGTCTGAGAGATGTGATTATATGAATAATATAATCATATTGATGCCTTATTATATGACTAAAAGGTTAGTCGATGTATATGACTAAACGGTTAGTCAATGTAATGATGATACGATTATTTAATAACGATTAAATAATATTAGCTGAGACGAATTAAATGTAATTCGTAATTGAATATAAACCGTTATATTTAATCAATGTATATAATATAAGCTTAAACGAATTAAAATGTTAATTCGTAATTAATCATAATATGTTATATTTAATTAGAAAATTATAAATATACGGATATTTATAGTTGACGTATATATTATATTACATGCTAATATAACCGAAAAAGGAAAGAAAAAAATAGTCTTTTCTTCTCTTAATTTTTCGGTTAATAGGAGATAAAATAAGGGAAAAAGATCTCATATTATTCTCTTATGGTAACTAGGTCAAAACCCTAATTACAAGAGTAGTAAATAGTGGAGAGAGTCCTCCTTCTACTACCCTAGTGGAACGGCCGAATAGAGCAAGAAGAACAAAAGAAAAATTCAGATTTTTCTCTCAAGTTCTCTCGATCATTCATTATCACACAAAAAGAAAAATTAGCAGTAACTTTTCTCTAAAATTCTAGCACAAGAAAGGCATATCTCGGAGCATCTTGGGTGCAACAATTAGGAGAATATCGATTTCGATATTGTTCATAGGTTAAATTTGCTAGGACCAAAGGTTAATTCTAAATTCCTATAATTTTATATTATGCAATTCATTTATGACTCGTAATTCATATACTATAGTTTCGTTATAATCCGTAATTTAATGACAAAATATACCGATATTTCTCACATACGACACCTTAGAGCATCTAGGGTGCAAGATTCCAAAGGAGCTAGTGGTGGGTAGAATCCTTCATTCACTCACACCAAAGTTCACCCACTTTAGGGTGAACTACAGCATGAACAACATGGAAAAAAGTTTCCATGAACTCCATGCACTCCTCACCCAAGCGGAGAGGGACATGGAGGCTAGTGGGAGTGAAACCAAAGATGATCTTTCAATGAAATTGAAGAACATGAACCTTGGAGTGAAGAAAAACAAAGGAAATGGTAAGTCTCTTTTGAAGAAAATTGGCAAGGGAAAGGGCAAGGTCTTTATGAAGCCCAAGCCCAAAGTCAACAAACACGCGGACGCGGATTGCTATTATTATAATGGCAAAGGACATTGGAAAAGCAATTGCCCCCAATACTTGAAAGACAAGAAAGACGGTTGTGTGACAACGTCAGGTAAAATTCTTTCATCACTCTATATGATAGATATTAACTTTTCTAGTACTACTTCTTGGGTATTTGATACCGGTTGTAGTTCTCACCTTTGTAATCATGTAAAAGAGATGTAGGACGCGCGAGCACTAGCCAAAGGTGACGTGGACTTGCGCATGGGAAATGGAGCTAAGGTAGCTGCAGTTTCCGTGGGCACCTACGTTCTTCTTTTGCCTAATGGTTTAGAGTTGTATTTAAATAATTGTTACTATGTACCAACTCTTACCAAGAACATTATCTCCATTTCCGTGTTAGACATGGAAGGTTTTTCTTTTTGGATTAAGAACAATCGTTGTACTTTTTCGTTTAATGAAATGATTTATGGCGAGGCCATTTCTATTGGAGGTATTTATGTTCTAGATATTGCAAAAGACGTCTATCATGTAGAAAACAAGAGGCTTAAAATGGTTGAACCTAATCAATCATACCTTTGGCATTGTCGTTTAGGGCACATAAACGAACGACGCATAAAGAGACTTGTTTCATCTAAAGTACTTAAACCATTCGATTCGAATCTTATGGTGTATGCGAATCTTGTCTTCTAGGCAAGATGACTCGTACTCCTTTTACGGGAAAAGGGACACGAGCAAGTGAAGTATTAGGCCTTATACAAACGGATGTGTGCGGCCCAATGACTCTCCAAGCTAGAGGTGGTTATCACTACTTCATTACTTTTACCGACGACTTGAGTAGATATGGATATGTCTATTTGATGAGGCACAAAAGTGATGCTTTTGTAAAATTCAAAGAATTTCAATATGAAGTAGAAAACTAATTGAATAAAAAGATTAAACCCCTACGATCCGATTGTGGTGGTGAATACTTGAACAATGAATTTGATTCACACCTAAAGGATTGTGGTATAGTATCACAATGGAGTCCTCCTGGCACACCTCAATTAAATGGTGTGGCCGAAAGGAGAAACCAAACTTTATTAGATATGGTTCGATCCATGATGAGTCTAACAGAGCTTCCTGATTATTTTTGGAGTTTTGCTATCTTATCTGCAATATTCTCACTAAATCGAAGCCCGACTAAAGCGGCAAACAAGACTCCATATGAGATGTGGACAAGGAACGTCCCTTATTTGTCGTACATGAGAATTAGGGGATGCGAGGCATTTGTTAAGAATAAGTCTGACGATAAACTCGTACCTAAATCCGATAAATGTCTAATTGTAGGATATCCAAGGGAAACATGTGGTTATTACTTCTACAATAAACACGAGGACAAAGTGTTTGGGTCTCGTTATGCAGTCTTTTTAGAAAATGATTTTATTTCTAAATGACAGAGTGGGAGAAAATTTGAACTTGATGAAGTCCAAGAGCCACAAACCGAAAAGTACGTAGAGGAAAATGAGGAAAACGTTCCCTCTTAATCTGACGCGTTGATAATTGCTTCGGAACTTAGGAGGTCAAGCAGAATTAGTCATCAACCTGATAGATACCTTGGTATTATAGAGGAAGGTGGTGACTATAATGTGTTACTTTTTGAAAGTAACGAACCTACTACCTACAAAGCAGTTATTTCTAATCCCGACTCAAAGCTATGGCTAGGAGCCATGCGATCCGAAATGGATTCTATGTACGACAATCAAGTGTGGGACTTGGTTGATTTACCTAAGGAGGTAAGACCTCTTCAGTGTAAGTGTATCTATAAGATCAAAAGTGGCATAGATAAACATAATAATGTTTACAAAGCCAAGTTCATGGTCTTCACTATGACACAACCAAAAGTGGGACTTGGTTAATTTACCCAAGTTCATGGTCTTCACTAAAAGACAGATTATGAGCGATATTACGACTTATAGTGAATTAATTGCGTAATTAAAGCTACGCCAACGGGAAATAGAAGCTCAGAGAAATAAGTCAACCCATAACAGGCGCAGCAACAGCTGCGTCCTCTGGAGAGGCGCATCACTTGTTGCGTCTGCTCTTGCGTTGAATTCTGACTGTGAAGTCAGAATCGCGAGCAGTTAATGACATATTTAGGATGGATTAACTGAAAGTCCTAGACCTCTAATTAGACTCCTCTAATTAGTTCATTAAATTACTTTAACTTAATGATTTAGGATCTAGTTATCATGTATGCAAATATAAAAGCATAAAAGAAAAGATAAGACGAAAACATCCTTACATTGAGATTTTTCGGTTAATAAGGGCACAATAAGAACTCCTTCTTATTGTTCTTCAGCATGAAATTAGTGGATGATCCTCCATAAAACAACCTCCAAAGTAGAAGGTCTCCTTCTTGTTGCACCCAAGATTAAACCCAAATAATCTTAGTTTATTATTAACTAGATAATAAGTAAGAAAAATACTACTAATATTATTGTATTAATACACTAGTAATATGATATGAATATTAGTATGCATGTTAGTTATAGAGAGATGTTGAGTTTTAGAGAGAAGAAGAAAATAAGCATAAAATGAACTGTGTGAAAATGAACAACATTTGCCCATTTTATGGCACTATGGCCGGCACCCACAAGTCCCAAAATGGGTTATTTCTTCTTATTTTATTCACATGCATAATGGTAGTGTATGAGATTGTATAATGATAATGATCAAGTGTCATACATGTCATAATCATATGGTGGAGTGTGGAATTAGTAGAGAATAAACACAATTGTTTTCTACTAGCTAAAACCGATTCACATGTGTCCAATATGGACCATTTTGATTTTTTGATATTTGTCGACGTCCCACAAATACTTATTAATCATATGCTTAATTATCTTGTAAAATTAAGCTTTAATTTGATCATATAACAATTATATGAAACAAATTAATAAACAATTTGTACTTAACTTTTAAGTGATATTTTACCATTATATCTGTATATAATGGATCCCACAATGCCCAGTTAATATATTTTTCAACTCTTTGTAAATATTATTAACGAATTACCTCTACCTTAAAATATATGCATAACCTCAACTAATTTAATGAATTATCTATTAATCATTAAATTAAATTTTATTTAATCGTATTAAAATAAGACGTAAAATTTATTCAGTCAGTTATCGTATAATTGGCTAATAAACTTAACTGGATTGAGTTCCTAACTCAATTTCCAATAAATAACTCTCGTAACTACACGTACATATCAAATATATGTAATGCTCTAATTAAACTGTATCATATACAAATAATTAGTATTCTATTTGGGTCTCATCCTATAGGTGTGACCTAAAGGGATCAGTTGATCACCGCCGTCATACGACAATAACATCAAACTCTAGTCAGTTGAGCTTTACCGATTTACGTTAATCAACTGACGTGGAGTATCAAAATATACTAATCATGCCACGTATAATGGCACGAATCATTATTATATGCATTGAATACATTGATGAGAACCATAATAGGTATCTAATACCCAAAAATTGCATTTAGAAAAATAAATATCGATCATATAGATAATATGGATGAAGATACTTTTAGGTGTAGTACACCCAATTTCAATTTCTCCAGAAAACTTGGGTCGTATTCTATTCTAGTGTCCTACACTGAAATAATAGAATCATCAAAAGTTAGGTTCGACACCTTGCTTGGGTTTGAATTTTGCTATTCAAAATAGCCTTGCCTTTTCCCTCGCCTTGTGCCAACATCGTGTCAACCTACTCTTGAACCTCGTCTTATTCTTAACAATCAAGAATAAAACATCTTTCTTAGAGCTCCCACTCACTTTCATGAACTTCTACTTAGACAAGTTGATTATAATTATTATGAAGACCATTCTTCATTTCATTCATTGTTTTACTTTCAAAAAGGATAAACCTTTCATGAAGTGACTACGGTATTTGGTTATTCACGATTTTAAATAAATCGAGAAACCAAGTCGTCCCAACTGATTTGGCCTCTTTTGAGGTAAGCCTCGATAAGGAGCATTATGACGACATACCAAAAATACAAATATTTTTGTTGGAGCGAAAAGATTGATGTACCATTGTTATGAGAAGACGTCACTAAAAATCAAAACATTTTTTGACTAAGTGTGACCTATTCATATACTCTTTATAAGAGACATTTGCAATGGTGAATATGAGGATCAAAAGATAAAATTCCTTTTGTCTTTAGCTATAGTAATTTAAACGGAGATTTAAATTGCAATCAAAAATGATACCGTATGAATTAATGGAAACTTATTTCCACGATTGAACGGATTTACAAGTTTGTAGAAGGATAAGATATTTGTCAATTGCGCGTATAAAATAAATATCAACGGAAAATAAACATTCATTGCTTATATATAATTTCACTTTTAAAACAATTTTAACAAGTTTAGCATTTATATAATGATCGCTCACTAAATTATATAAATGATTCCAAGACCCATCTTTAAATAAAAATAGTCATCGTATGCTACCTTTATCTAAAAATGGTAAGTCATTTCTAGACTAATTCTACCCCTAGAACTCTTTGTTGACGGATTTCTACTAAATCCATCTCCTAGTCCCAAGATAACGCTTATCTCGTTGAGTCCAATTTAATTTTGGCTTCTGATCGTATCACCCTACTTACCCGAGGTAAAAAGGGACCCACGAGCGTGGTATCCCTAATGAACACGGGGTTAATAGGTGCTTCAATTGGTAAGGCTAAATCTCAATTTCTTTTTAAGTTATGTGAGAGGTCTTGTCAATTTAGTTATTAATTCCCTATAAGTGAACTAAATCGGTGAATTTTGAATAACGTTAAATTGACAATCGAGAAATAAAATGCATGTCGGTGATTTTGGCATGAGCGGAAAATATAAAGTAAGCAAATAATAAATCCTAGTATGGCCACCTAGCTAATCTAATTAACTAGACGATTACAAAATCGAAAACCAACTCCTTGGCCCCTTGCCTCTTCACGGTACACGCTCCAAAAAAGGCACCGTCTTTTGGAACACCGACTTCGGGAATATCCATCTTCATAATAATTAATTACAAAAAGATACAAATAAAAATCCTATTATACATATGATCTAGAAAATGAAATTAAATAATTACAAACAGGCGATACGAGATCGCAATTAAAATTACAACCGAATGGGTATTCCCTTACATTACGAGTAATACCGATAAAAATAATCTAGGCCATACTAGGTACAACTTGCATTAAAAGTTAAATAAATGACATTCATTCATTCAAAAATAACAACATAAATAAAATGCTGTAAAAATCATGCCAAAATCACCCTTAATACTTATCATGCTCATTCTTGCTCGGTTTTATGGGTTTTATCGATTTTTAACCATTAAAAATCAATAATCAACACTTAAATCGTATTTAAGCTCAAACTAATTATCTAAACTTGATTTAGAACTCGAAATTAGTCCCTACTAATTTTGTTTAAATTTCATTAGTTTGAATTGATCGTATTTGCTAAATATAGAGGTTTAATCATAACATTTATGAAATAAACCCAAAATAAAATATAAAAATCATACAAATTTGAAACCAAAAATTTTGTACATTCTGGAACATTTCCAGGAACTCTAAAAACCAGAAAAAGTTGCCCAAAAACTTTGAAATAAAAACCAAGATGATATAAATCAGATTATAAAATGTACCAAAAATTTTCTAGACCATAAAAGGACGTTTCAATTTTATGAACATAATAATCTCACTTTATTGACTTTTATCTCCTAAAAATCAATAATCATGCAAAACTTAATTAAAAATCACGAAATTTTACATACACTATGTAAAATATGCATGTGAGATCATATAAACATTTCATGACCAGAATCAACATGAAACTATTTTTAGTTAACTTTTAACATAAAAATGCATGTTAACATGATTTAGAGGCCATAAATCAAAATAAATAGCAAATTAATCCCTAAAATCACCAAATTTGACCACAACCATTTTGATGTCAGTAGGTATGCATGCAAATCAAAAATTTCGTGCAAACCATTTTTTAACACAAATTTTCAATTTTACCCAAGTTATCGTATAACTCGATTTTAATGCTTAAATCAACATGCATGTAACAATTGAGCTCTGATACCACATAAAAGTCCTAGACCTCTAATTACACTCCTCGAATTAGTTCATTAAATTACATTAACTTAATGATTTAGGATCTAGTTATCATGCATGCAAATATAAAAGCATAAAAGAAAAGATAAGACGAAAACATCCTTACATTGCGATTTTTCGGTTACTAAGGGCACAATAAGAACTCCTTCTTATTGTTCTTGAGCATAAAATTAGTGGATGATCTTCCATAAAACAACCTCCAAAGTAGAAGGTCTCCTTTTTGTTGCACCCAAGATTAAAACCAAATAATCTTAGCTTATTATTAACTAGATAATAAGTAAGAAAAATACTACTAATATTATTGTATTACTACACTAGTAATATGATATGAATATTAGTATGCATGTTAGTTATAGAGAGATGTTGAGTTTTAGAAAGAAGAAGAAAATAAGCATAAAATGAAGTGTGTGAAAATGAACAACATTTTCCCATTTTATGGCACTATGGCTGGCACCCACAAGCCCCAAAATGGGTGATTGTCTTCTTATTTTATTCACATGCATAATGGTAGTGTATGAGATTGTATAATGATAATGATCAAGTGTCATACATGTCATAATCATATGGTGGAGTGTGGAATTAGTAGAGAATAAACACAATTGTTTTCTACTAGCTAAAACCGGTTCACATGTGTCCAATATGGACCATTTTGATTTTTGGATATTTGTCCCACATATACTTATTAATCATATGCTTAATTATCTTGTAAAATTAAGCTTTAATTTGATCATATAACAATTATATGAAACAAATTAATAAACAATTTGTACTTAACTTTTAAGTGATATTTTACCATTATATCTGTATATAATGGATCCCACAATGCCCAGTTAATATATTTTTCAACTCTTTGTAAATATTATTAACGAATTACCTCTATCTTAAAATATATGCATAACCTCAACTAATTTAATGAATTATCTATTAATCATTAAATTAAATTTTATTTAATCGTATTAAAATAAGACGTAAAATTTATTCAGTCAGTTATCGTATAATTGGCTAATAAACTTAACTAGAATGAGTTCCTAACTCAATTTCCAATAAATAACTCTCGTAACTAAACGTACATATCAAATATATGTAATGCTCTAATTAAACCGTATCATATACAAATAATTAGTATTCTATTTGGGTCTCATCCTATAGGTGTGACCTAAAGGGATCAGTTGATCACCGCCGTCATACGACAATAACGTCAAACTCTAGTCAGCTGAGCGTTACCGATTTACGTTAATCAACTGACGTGGAGTATCAAAATATACTAATCATGCCACGTATATTCCAAATGAGATTTATTATATAAATGCACTATTGCGGAGGACACTTACTCCAACATTAATGACCTACGACTCGAGTAGAAGTGGTTTACATATTAATTACACTACAATTTTTATCAACAATGAATCAAGAGATTTGATATGAAATAATCGAACCTCTAAAACGCATATTTGACTCAAAGATGAAAACCTGCTAATATTGAATTATTAGGGATCTAAGTCAAGAACAAAACGATTTATAAAAGATTAATATGAATTATGTACGAAGAAAAAAGAAAATAAGAAAAGGAAAACAAAGACGTAGAAACCAGAGGAACAAGAAGAAGAGCAGGAGCAGGCAGTCTCTGGAAGAGGCGCAGCAGGTGCTGCGACTCTTCGAAGAGGCGCAGATGCTTCTGCGTTTCTTCTCGACATCTGACATTGATCTTACATTAATTGAACGAATAAATTAAAAGACGATACAAATTATGGGATTTACACCCTCAGACTTACATGTTGACGAAACGAGATATTAAGTAAGTCACGTTTTAACTATAGCTCGACTCGAATGTATGCAAAAAGTGCCCTCGTTAAAGGACTAAAATTGATTAGTTAATTGATTGATTGTGTAATGGTCAAAATGATCGGTCAATGCAAACTTGACGGGTACCCTGAAGGATCTGAACTTACCTGGTCGATTGATCAAGCACGTAGATGTCGATAGCTTAGAGCAAGGTCTAGAATGCAAAGAGAGAAGAGAAGGGGCGGAACACTCGCATGCCTTAAAAGTGAGAACGGAGGTCTCCTTTTATTGCAGAAAATACGAAGAGTTCAAGAATAACTCAAAAGTATCTCGAAAACGTTGAAAACAGGCTGGGGAAAAGGCGCAGCAGGAACTGCGATCCTTCGAAAAGGCGCAGCACCTGCTGCGTCATTTACCCAAAGCTTTCCTTCTACGGAAGGAAGATTTCCTTCTGCGGAAGGAAGATATCCACGTTTCTATTACAGAATTGTGGTTGATCTATACTTCCATTTTAAAAAGATACGATATTTCTTTATCAAAAAGAGATAGAATTTGAAATTTTAATAAAATATCCAGAATATTTCCGCGCGTTCCGACTCGGAGTTTTAAAACTGTTACTAAAAATGAAGCGGTTTTCGACCCGAACTCCAAATGAACTCTAATGACTGTCAAAATGACCGTACCGGTGCGTAGATGACGACAAAGGGGTAAACACAAGTGTTTAAGCTATCACTTGATGATAAACTTACGAATTGTCATAAATCGTTCCGCGTACTAAACATGCGGCCCAATCATCACTAGGTGGTTGGCGGAAGGTGTAGAATTGAGGTATCTACACATATGTTGATGGGGTTGAGCTTGTTCAGTGGTCTATAACTTCACTTGATCTTTTATTATCTTTGGGCTTTCGCACCGTGAAATCTATTCCTCCTAAATGTCGTTTTGGGTTTGCTCGGGGTTTTAAGGGGTTTTTGATGATGTGGCTGACTCTTCTGGTGACCTCTCTTGCTGGATTCGTATGCTTGTGTTGCCTCTTTGTTTGCTTAAGACCTTCGCTCCAAGGAGTAATCTTGAGTGTAGGACTGCTATTAGGCGACAGCGTCAGGAGGAGAGTATTATCAGAGCTATTCTCGCTTGGGGGGTGCCTGGAGGTGATTTGCAGCTTTTGCGAGAGTGTTTGGATGATGAGGGTCCTCCTTCATTTCATGTGGAAGAGGATCTTGATTTGAGTGAGCTTAACCTCCGCCAATGTCGGCGGAAGATTTTTGATGGCCATATACTACTGCTGTTAGGGTGCTTTCTTCCTCTACCGTCACCCCTTACTCTGATGCCACTCTTGGGTGGTTAATCGCTTCTTCTACTAGGGTGGTTAGTCGTTTTCTTGAGGGCAGATGTCCACTAGCTCTTGGTGAGTATATTGCTAGCGCTCCGCTGACGCCGCTTGTTAAACCTGGTGGTGGTGTTCGTGCCATTGTTGTTGGCACTGTCTGGAGACGTCTTTTTTCTAAGGTTGGTGCTTGTTTGGTTGGTCTTTCTTTGTGTTCTTATTTTGCTGCTATTCAGTTTGGGTATGGGGTGTCCGGTGGTAGAGAGGCTGTCTTGCATGCCTTGAATCGGTTCATTGATGCTCGTGGTGGGGATGTGGGGCTTTCTATGTTGCTAGTTGATTTCCAGAATGCATTTAATCTTGTTGATCGTGTAACCATTGTAGAGTTTATTGATTGAATACGAAAGAGGGGGGGTGAATTGAGTATTAATAACTAGCTCCACTTTTTCGATTTATATGATGTAAAATTAATTACTTCATTTTATTGATTAAATCAACTAATTAATTAATCAATGAATTATGCGAATAACGAAATAAAGAGAGACACAAGAGATTTTTGAAGTGGTTCAGTTTCACAAATCAACTCACTCGTATAATCAACTATGATTATAACTCAGATTGAATATCGTTAAATACTCTATACTATCTTACGTTAATAAAAAAGTACAATATAACTCTAAAAAATTCTCGTTAAAGAATAAGTAACATTATGTGATATACTATTATCCAATAACGTATTTCACTCGAGTGATTGACAAAGATTGATGCTTGACGTTTTTCGAAAGAAACAAATTAAAACAATAAATATTTTGCTCAAAGTTTGTTAAAACAATTTTTAAAGCTCTCTCAAATATGTGTAAAAAGTCTTTTTGAATGTTTGAGATCAATGAAGTATTTATATTAGAAGAATAGGAGATGTAAATTCTAAACCCTAGCCACTGTATACAAGAGGCAAGGTTTAGGGTTAAGCAAAAACCTAGCTTTTGCTTTAAGAAAACTATTTAGCTTTTGATCCTAAAATATTGTTAAAAGATCTTTTGTAAAAATCCCTAGGTTGATCCAAGGAGTAAAACAAACCAAGGGCCATTCTCCTCTCCTCTTCACGCAACCCTAGGAGATGTTCATAGGCACACAACCGTAGGAGGCACAAACCCTAGGTTTGGACAACCTAGGTGGCACAACTACTAGTTGGGCTTATCAGTCAACAACACAATGAGATAGAATGTATTATAAACCCTAGGTAACATGACAACTCATAAGTTGTATTACTAACAAATAGAATATCATAAATACATTATCTATTTAAAACTTTTGATAAATATAAAATACTCTTTCTGTTTTTGAAAACATTTAAACGATTTATTACCAAAATCATGCATCAATTTCATCATTCAAAGTTATAGGTGAAATAGCTATAACTTTGAACATAATATGTAAAATTATAAGTGAAACAATTATAACTTTACTACTTAAAAATCACTCTAATGGAATAGTTACCAGATGACGACCTATACTATCTAATCTTCAGAAAGAACTTCAGTATACGGATCATCTCTTCATCTTGATCACAAAACCCTTCATCTTATGTCTTGTGTAATTTGATGTAGATCTTGCATGAAATTGTTTCTTCAATGTTTTAACCAAAACAGTTATATCTTTGTATATGAATCTGCAAAGTTATACCTCAAGCTCCTATAACTGTTTCTCAATGAAATCTTCAAAGTTGAATCTTCTCAAGTTTAAACCTTGATCTCTTTACTTGTAATTTTTGTTAGCTATAATAAGACTTAAGCACACAATAACATGCATATGATATAACAATTAAAGCATTACTTGTCAATTAACCAAATTGTCAAATATATACTTGTCATTATCAAAGTTATATCATATGTCCAACAAATTCCCCCTTTTTGAAGATGACAAGTCTCTTATGATTTGTGACTAAATTTAGTTCCCCCTCAACATAATACTAAAAAATTTATAGTAACGTTGATCCCAAGAACATAACAAGCTAGCCAAAGTTATAAAATGAAAGACTTTAAGATGATGGGTCTTGACAAGGAGCAAGCTTAAGCAAAGACTCAAATCATATCATTTCTTCCCCCTCTTGACATCATTGAATCGACAAGAACAAGGACATAAAATGACTAGAATAATACACTTTGAGGCATGATCGGGTTGTCGCGTACCCTAATCAAAGATAAATAACCCAGACTAGGCTAACAACAAATTAATGTAATTAGGGAAGTAAGGGGTCGATCTCGGGGAGACGGGAGATACTTGTGAATAGTTGTGGTTAGAACTCTACCTTGGACGATTGGCAAATGTTTCTCACTAATTACTAAATAATAACAATGCAATAAAGAAAAGAATCTAGGGAAGTAGGTTCACACATGTAGATTAACATATTGATGAAATTGGATTTAGGATATGCAAATAATTCATTGTGAGTTCGTAAGAATGATGTGTTCATTACAATCAGAGATCAGATGGTCTAGCAGGCTTTTTATGCGATTTACTAGGTCTTAATCTACCATGTCATGCTTTGTCTATTCAATTCTCGTATGTCTACCTTGGAAAAGAATTCCATACTAGTCAAATGATTTTGGCCAAAAATCGATAACTATCGTTACAATCCAAACATGCCTAGACACAACGTTTTAAAGGCACAATTTCTTTTATCCAATTATCATCTTTTAATTAATCTAACATGGCTATCCTACACCCTAGAAGGGTGACTACTTATGCATGATTAACAATGAAAAGGAGACTAAGATTATAAAACTAAGAATGATAAACATGATAAAGGAAATACTAAAAGAAAATGAAACTATAATGTAAAGACGAGAATAAAGATTACCGAAAAGGATGAGCAAAGACTGAAATGGAATAAGAACTTGAATAGGAAATGCAAACCCGGAAACTTGAATTCCAATTACAACTAGAACAACTACAATTGAAGAAAACTTAGAACTAGACTAAACTAAACTAGAAAAAACTAAAACTAAACTAAACTAAGAAAGAAGAATAACTAAACTAAAGAGAAATGTAAGAAGAGAAGAGATGTTGTGTGAAGGGATGGATGATATGATATGAGGGCTAGAGCATCTATTTATAGTATTAGGGTTTCGTGGAGAAGAGGTCGGGCATTAAACACATAGGTCAAAAATAGGATGAAGGAGCCGCAATCCTCGAAGCAGCACACATACCCGATCGGGTACACACTTACCCGATCGGGTAAGTTGTCTTCTGGAAGCATTTGACTAACGTTTCATCTTCCTTTGCTTTGACTTGACTTCCAACATCCCCCTTGACTTCTACAATCGGGTTTGTTGATAGGGTTTGATGTAAAGCGATGAATTCTTCAGCCTAAATGATTGATCTTCCGACAACTACGAAACTCTCTTTGCTTCTTCTCTCTTTCGAGTTAGTGAACCTTCTTGAAATGCCTTTCACTTGGTCAAGCTTGCTTCTTCGAATCGTCGGGTTCTAGGCAAATGCTCGGGAATATAGAAAAAGGGCGTAGAAACGTCACTTTCCCTACAAAACAGGTTAAAACATAGGAATTCACCTAGAAGACGATATTAGCTCATAAAGTGGCTTAACAAAGCACAAATGACATACAAAACCGAGCTAAATTGGGGGTTTAAACCATACAAATATTCACTTATCAAACTCCCCCAAGCTAAAACTTTGCTTGTCCTCAAGCAAACATAACAAACAATATCAGGACAAGGTTGCAAGCGTTGGCTACTACACCATCAAGAAACAAATCTCAACATAAAGCTTTGGAAACATAATGAATCATAACCCAAAAACAACGTGGGCAAGAATGATACATAAACATGGCTGAGATTTACATAACGGCGTAGCACAAAGAATTTCACTATATAAATTTCGGCTCTTGCATGATCTTTTGACATATGGACTCTCACGGTACACTCGAACACTCAATGTATGTAAAAGGTGATTCCTTTATGTGTAAATGTTTTGAGACACTCACCTATCTACGACTTATGAAAATGTGTCCGCAGTCTAATATGGTAAACAATTCAAAACACAAGTCAAAGATCATAATGCACATAGAAAAGTAGCCGGAAAAATAGGAAGAAGGCATTGGGAAATGGGTGAAAGGTGGACAAATAGTTATGGTCATGTGAAGTTTAGAGTGAGCTAGCAACTGACCAATGATAAATGAATACTCAATCCAAACTTTCGATCAATTTCCCAGAAGACGAAGCCTAAAAGCAACAAATTGGCTTATTACACACGAAACACAAGGGTAAACTCCTTTTGAATATTGACTTGACATTTTGAGGAGATACTCACAACTTCTTTTATTTCTTTTTTTTTTCTTTTTCTTTCCTTTTTTTCTTTTCCAATTTTTTCATTTTTCTATTTCATTTTTCTTTTCTGAACACAACTTCACTTCTTGAACTTTTCCGTTCTTCCAAATTCACTTTGGCATCAAGGAACAAAATCTTCTCAAAAGAGCACCCATACACCATAGTCTAGCTACTAGCTCAAAAGGTGGGCAGTTTTTATTTGTAGCTATTATTTTGTGAAACATTTGTATGAAGGGGCTAATTTTGAGGTGTAATTCAAAGTGAAAAAGGCTTCAAATCATAGTGAATCATGAATGCAATGCTTATAGAAATGAAATGAGAACCATACTTATGCGTTTTGACATGACACACAACACAAGGAGAACTACACACACCTAAATGAGACTGGGTATGGATGTACCAGCCTAAGGAGGTTCTACCTTACAATATATGTAACTTGCCAAATGTCAAGATCAAGCGTACTCATGTATAGATTCATTCCATGTCTACTGTGTACAAGACTTCCCCATGTATGCAAAATTCAATGAATATTGAATAATTATCTTTTGAAAGCTCTAAGTTTGGGAAATGTAACATGATAGCATAGTAAACAAGCAAGCAAAGCATGAAAAGCATTCAATTGTGTTCAGAAATTTTTATATTTGCTCAAAAGTCTTCTTTTTCTTTTATTCAAAATTTGAAAAATGATAAACTAAAATGCAAAATGGGAAAATGCAATCCCTCCCCCAAGCTAAACATCACATTGTCCTCAATGTGAGCACAAAGACAAAATATGCAATGAGATGCTTAATGGGGAAAAGGAAAAATGAAAGAAGAGTGAAGCTTACTAGTGAGCGCGGACTCCCCCAAGCTAGTCTTTTGGACTTGACAAGGAAGGTCTTTATAGATTCTTCAAAAATTCTTTCATCTGCAAAATAAATCCTAACAACGAAAAAGGGAATACAAAAAAATAAAAATGCAAAAAGAAAAGACACGGGTTGCCTCCCGAGAAGCGCAATTTAAATGTCTTGCTAGACTCTTTATTAATGAAAATCATTCTTTGTGCCTTAAAAAGCATGTCAATGCCCTTAGAAGTCGATCATATACCTGCGCATGAGCTATACAAAAACATATGTAAGCAATTGACAAGATATAGGCATGAAATATTGAAGGTAAGAAATTGATATATCTTATCATTGTGCGCATGACAAACTTCATAGATGACCACTGAACTGCTCCACTCGTCAGTGAGAGATGGAGTGAAATGTTTAAGATCATGGAACAAATAATTAGTTCCCAAAATATCATTAGTGGACTCTAATTGGGGGTAGGGTGAATCAAAGGATTGGGAATCAAAAATGGGTGGTTGATCCCACTTAATTTCAAGGCTAGGTTCACAAAACCCATTATCGTTTTCAAATAAATCCGGAATATCTTTAGCGAAGGGATTTTCAAAGAAATCTGATGACTCGATCAACGACTCTCCATGGGAGTCACAAACGGGCTTAACAACATCCTTGTCTAAAGTCTCGACTACCATACGGTCAATATCAATAATGGGGGTCTCAAAATTGTCAAATGGAACGACACTAGAGTGACTTTCAATAGAAAAGGTTGGACCATCATCATCGTCATCTATTAATTCATATGATTGGGGGGAATTGGACTCACATGAGGGGGCTGAAAAAGCTCATGAGAAAATAGACTCACATGGGGGTGAAAAAGCATAAGGAAAATTGATTGGCTTACATTTTGTAAACGTGGGTTCTTCCTTTTGCCCTTTGAGTATTTGAAGTTGAGCCCTGATTTCATTGATTTGCTCTTGGATTCCCAACCGCCGGTGCGTTTCATCAAGAGATTGGAATGCCATAAAGTCCAAGAAAATCCAAAGTTCCTTTCCTTTCTTCTGATAAAAACTTCCAGCACTCAATTGCATAGCCAGGCTATGACACTTAATGAGCATTCCATGAAGCACGACATCTCTCATATAGGTCTCATCAAGGGTATACCCAAGAGAGATAATATGTTTTGAATAGCTATAAAATTGGTCGAGTTATTCATGGAAAGGCTCATTCTCGCATTGTGGAGGTTGGAAATAGATAGTCATTGAGAGAAAATAAAGCAAACCCTTTGAAAGAAAATATTCCTATTACCTGAAAAGAGTCACTATACTACAAGGAAAAGGTGAGAAAAATCTCAAGGAACAAGTGTTCCTCGAGACAAAAGAAAAAAAAAAGAAAAAGACAAGGTAAAACTCTACTAATCACAAATAAACAAAACCGTGCTCCCCGGCAAGGGCGCCAAAATTAGATCGGGTTGTCGCGTACCCTAATCAAAGATAAATAACCCAGACTAGGCTAACAACAAATTAATATAATTAGGGAAGTAAGGGGTCGATCTCGGGGAGACGGGAGGTACTTGTGAGTAGTTGTGGTTAGAACTCTACCTTGGACGATTGGTAAATGTTTGTCACTAATTACTAAATAATAACAATGCAATAAAGAAACGAATCTAGGGAAGTAGGTTCACACATGTAGATTAACATATTGATGAAATTGGATTTAGGATATGCAAATAATTCATTGAGCGTTCGTAAGAATGGTGTGTTCATTACAATCATAGATCAGATGGTCTAGCAGGCTTTTAGTGCGATTTACTAGGTCTTAATCCACTATGTCATGCTTTGTCTATTCAAATCTCGTATGTCTACCTTGGAAAAGAATTCCATACTAGTCAAATAATTTTGGCCAAAAATCGATAACTATCGTTACAATCCAAACATGCATAGACACAACGTTTTAAAGGCACAATTTCTTTTATCCAGTTATCATCTTTTAATTAATCTAACATGGCTATCCTACACCCTAGAAGGGTGACTACTTATGCATGATTAACAATGAAAAGGAAACTAAGATTATAAAACTAAGAATGATAAACATGATAAAGGAAATACTAAAAGAAAATGAAACTATAATGTAAAGACGAGAATAAAGATTACCGAAAAGGATGAGCAAAGACTGAAATGGAATAAGAACTTGAATAGGAAATGCAAACCCGGAAACTTGAATTCCAATTACAACTAGAACAACTACAATTGAAGAAAACTTAGAACTAGACTAAACTAAACTAGAGAAAACTAAAACTAAACTAAACTAAGAAAGAAGAACTAAACTAAAGAGAATGTAAGAAGAGAAGAGATGTTGTGTGAAGGGATGGATGATATGATATGAGGGCTAGAGCATCTATTTATAGTATTAGGGTTTTGTGGAGAAGAGGTCAGGCATTAAACACATAGGTCAAAAATAGGATGAAGGAGCCGCAATGCTCGAAGCAGCACACATACCCGATCGCGTACACACTTACCCGATCGGGTAAGTTGTCTTCTGGAAGCATTTGACTAACGTTTCATCTTCCTTTGCTTTGACTTGACTTCCAACATCCCCCTTGACTTCTACAATCGGGTTTGTTGATAGGGTTTGATGTAAAGCGATGAATTCTTCCGCCTAAATTTTTGATCTTCCGACAACTACGAAACTGTCTTTGCTTCTTCTCTCTTTCGAATTAGTGAACCTTCTTGAAATGCCTTTCACTTGGTCAAGCTTGCTTCTTCGAATCGTCGAGTTCTAGGCAAATGCTCGGGAATATAGAAAAAGGGAGTAGAAACGTCACTTTCCCTACAAAACAGGTTAGAACATAGGAATTCACCTAGAAGACGATATTAGCTCATAAAGTGGCTTAACAAAGCACAAATGACATACAAAACCGAGCTAAATTGGGGGTTAAAACCATACAAATATTAAATTTACAAGGCAAGAAATAGATATGCACATACCGAATATAAAACGATTCATAAGCAAACAAAATCAAGTACGGAAATCTCTATTAAACTACAATACACATGAAAAAGGATAGTCTAATGCCCAATGGGCCGAATAGAAATAAGCCAAAATGGGCCGAATTGACAAACAAAAGATAAGTAGTTTAAATGGTGTAGGACATAACCTTTCTGCACCACGAACCCCACAACACGGAAAGAAATCTAGAAAATATTTTGGAAACAGGAAAACAGAGCTGGGGAAGAGGCGCAACAGGCACTACGACTCTTGGAAGAGGTGCAGCTCTTGCCGCGTCATTTCCGGAGACCTTTCCTACTTTGAAAGAAAGATTTCCGCGTTTCTTTATGGAAATTGCGGTAGATTTCGAATACTCTTCTAAATAAAATCTGAATATATTTTTCCGAGAAAAGATAAGTTTTGAAATATTAAAATATCTAGAGTATTCTTGCGCGTTCAGACACGGTTTTAACAGTCGGTTTATAGAAAATGAAGCGGTTTTTTACCCGGACTCAAAAATGACTCTAATGACTGTCAAAACGACCGTATCGTCACGTAGATGACGACCAAGGCTAGATACAAGTGTTTGAGCTATCATTTGACGATAAACTTACGAATTGTCATAAATAATTTTGTTTTACTAAACATGCGGCCCAATCATCACTGGGTGGTTAGCGAAAGGTGTAGAACTGAGGTGTCTACAAAGCCCCCACTTTGACTGAGGCTTGGACAAGGTAAAATTCAAAGTATAGCGATCAGATCAATTGAAGATTACAACCTGACGACTATGGCGACGCAAGGCGGTTCAAGGGGTCTAAACCAAGCACCTGTCGTCGGGAACATTTTAAAGTCTGTCGACCATCGGGGAGGGTCATTTAAAGTCCGTTAGACTAAGTATAAAAGATCGCTAGCCATAAGAAGGAGTCATAACTGAGCATCTACTTACTTGGACTTGAGGTTGCGATCTAAGGCTCGTCGGCCGTATGAAAGGCAAACGTAATGAGGCTCGCGAGCCGCTGGGGATAAAGTCCGTAATGAGGCTCGCCAGCCGCTGGGGATAAGGTGCCTAATGAGGCTCGGCAGCCGTTGGATGTGAGAATCTGCCTGTCTCTGTCTTCATGCAAAATCTCGTTGGGGAAACACGTCTTGAATCTTGATATGTGGAAGATTCTGTGAGGATTCAATCGTTCTGAGAATCTGCTCGGTTGTGGTGAACAAATATCTAGAGGATAAAAAATGGGCCCACCGATTGTATATACGGAAAAAATGGGTCTCTGCTAAGATGATGTGACAGTTCTGAAACCTGCCGAGGCACGGGTCTTGAAAAAGAACCAAAGCATGAAAGGTAGAATTCGGCGAAAAGGCGCATAAGAATTGGGCCCACAAGTAACGAACTTGTAAATAACTTTCGAATTTAGGCAATAACATTGCTGGGGAAAGAGCGCAACAAGAGTTGCGACATTCGGAAGAGGCGCTGCTATTGCTGCTTTTCTTCCCAAGCTTCTCCTTGTCTGATAAAAAATGCGATCAGACGGATGCATTTCATCCATTCAAAAATCATAAAACACAAACAAAACCTTCAAAACTCAACCAAACTTGTTGAAATCTTGATCAAATTGCTTCATAAGCCATGACAAACCGAGGTATGCATTCCAACCTCGCTTTAATGGTATATATTTGATTGATTTAGATTTTGAAATTGGGGTTCCCTTCCCCAAAGAACTCGAAAATTTAAGGGTTCTTGCTCCCTTGATTTGTATGATAGAAATTGACATTATAAATGAACCATTGGCCTTCTTAGGAACATAGCCATGATTCGTTTTTCGTTTTCGTCGAGTTTCCAACAAATGAGACGGATACTCACTGAATCGAAAACCGCTTCAAAAACTCCCTTAGGGTAGCTTATTTTGGATGAAACTTGGTGTTCTGGAACCCGTGTGTAATGGGTGAACTTGTTGTAGCATTAGATTTTCAGTTTGTGACGGTCTCTACAGGACGCTTTTCTAGGGTAAAACCTCTAATATAGCGAAATGCTGTCGAATTTTTGACTCTAACCCAAAATTAGGCTTTGAATTTAGACCTGAGTTGACCCCTATCCTACATGTGTAGTCGGATATTTGATGGAACGGTCAAAGATTATCAGAAAACTTCTTGAAAATGACTTGAAACGCTTTTAAAATGTGCTTATTATTGTTTGAAACCGCTGGGGATTTGCTTGAACTGTTTGACATGTTTGAAATGTTAATATGTTGAAGCTGTTGAGGATTGTTCATGTGACATTCCTTCTAGGTCAGGGAGAGTTCCCATGGACATAGATCTTGAGCCTTCTTCTTCCCGTGTGGGATGAAGATTCGGGCTAACCTTTGCCTGATTCGGGCCTTCTTGGATTGTTACTAGGATATGACTTCCACCTTCCATATTCCTTTTGGGGAGGTTGAAGTCACCTTGGAAGATTACATCATGATTTATGGTTTGCCGTGTGGAGAGGAGAACTTGGAGTGGCCGTCGGTGGCCATGAGGGTCGACTAAGAGGAAGCGAGACAACTAATACGTTGGAACATGCCGGCAGGGGCGGCTGCTCTACCTGGGTTGGTGCCGAGCTCTTACGTTAGAGACTACTTTGCTGGTACGACTCCGACGAGAATGAGGATAGGTGGAGAGATGGTGGCTCCTCCTCCTTGTACAGCTGCGCAGAGGGCTCGGCTTGGGTTGTGGTGCTTCTTGTCTTCGATTTACTTTGGAGACAAGAGGGAGAGGCTATCGACGAAGCTTCTTCCTTTCCTTTCTGATTTGCTAGGTTGCTGGGATTGGGTTACTTCCGGCTTTGTGGTCCTTACTTGCTACATGAGGGCCATGGTCAGGCCGGAGCTGATGGAGAAGAGGACTTCTCCTGCTACCGTTGGTCCTGGACTCTTGCTGGAGGTACGAACCTTCCTTTTGTACCTTATTGAAAGATCAATAACCTTGTTTTGATTGAAAGATCAATATTTGATTTAGACGTTGATAATGTTATTACCTTTTTTCTAAAGGCGTGAGTGTATTCCTACTTTGCGGGTTGTGAGGGACTTGGTAGTTTGCCGTAAGAAGAGTCAGCGTTCTTCTTATGATGTCTGTAGGAGGGGCGTGAATGTCCTGCAGCTGGAGCACATAAGTAACTCCCACTGCTTTCTTTACTGTCTTTTATTTTGGAGAAAGATCATAAGGAATGATCCTTTGTCTTATCATCGTCTAGAACTGGATCATAAGAATGACCCCTTTCTTTATTTGTTTTAGTGGGTTTCTAGGCCTTGGGCTGACTACCTTGTCGCACCAGCTTTCGTGGCTGAGGTCCTACGTCCTGGGTGCTCGAGTCGGTTGTTGCTGAGGACGCCCATGGGACATGTGTGGTCCTTGGGCGAGCGTTTGATTCGGCAGTGCTCTCATGGTGCTTTCATGGTCCTCATCGATTGTGACAACCCTCGCGATAGCGGAAATAAAACATAACAAGCATGCAATTTATATAGCGAAAATTACGATATTTTTGAAAACTTTTAACATTCCAAAAGAAAAGTACGAGGAATGTCAAATAATTATAAACTTAAAGTATAATATACTACAAGAGACGTAGTCTCTCAAAACGTTATCAAATATCAAAAATGTTTAGCTAAACTAGCTAAGAAACGTCTATGGGTGAATCGTCGAGGCCAACACCCGCTAGCTCACACCCGAACCCAAAAACAACAAGCAAAATCCATCCAAGGAACATGTTCATCCATGAAAACATGAACGCCACAGTCAGTGAGGGGTAACTCCGGGTTTTCCCAGCCATATCACAAATAACATACTTAAACGAAAATACATAAGTAGAAGCATACATATGTAAATATACATGTGAATTACGAAAAGGATAAATACGCATTTCAATATATTTATAAAGATATATGCGCATGAAGTACAAAACCGTAATCATCAGATTATAGACAAACTCGGGGAAGACACCCTTAGGCAACTATATACTCACTAAGGCTTACATCTCACCGTTAGCGGCATATACTTGATAAGATAGAACTCGACATGTAAACTGTACGCATCAGATTATAAACAGACTCAGGGAAGACACTCTTAGGCAACTATATACTCACTAGGGCTTGCATCTCACCGATAGCGGCAAATACTTGATAAGATAAAGACTCGACATATAAACCACGCCTAGTCATCCAACGGTCACAAATAATCAACATATAATCATCCATCCAAACGTACGAATACGTTGACAACATCTCTCACGGTAAATGACACGCACTAGCACCATGTACATAGCCGTTATGATTAAAATCGCATCGACGGGATAAACATTTCCCTGAACGCATACACGATTAACATTTCGTATATGTAGACTAATTTCCTCCTTGTAGAACGACGATAATAATACGGTCCTAGTCTAAACCTGGCAAGAATCTCGGAATAACATTTTCCGATTCGACATGCGATAAACATTTCGCATCCAAGACTCGGTCAACAATAGAAGCCGAGTACCCCAAATTCGGTCAACTTTCACGAAAGAGGCGGAAGAGACCACAAGCATCATAAACAAGCGGTACTCTACATGCAATGACACCACCTCGCAAGTATACAACATTTGACGGCCGGGTCGATCAACGCATAGCGTTCGCCTCCCAACAACGTCGTCATATCCCCACTAAAATATGCATTTAAGCATTAAGGATACAACTCCTCGTCCGACATTCCAGTCTAACGAGCGAGGAGGTAGCCGGGGAATGAGAGTTCATAGCACTTAACAATTAGTGCTCAAATCATAACATATGTAAAACCGACTGAAAGGGGGACATATCAAAAACCGTCACAAAACATGTGATATAAGCATGATATAAATGTAACAATGATAAAATGAGACGGTAGGTGATTACATAAGCATTAGACCAAGTTTAA
This sequence comes from Heliosperma pusillum, assembly GCA_022085475.1. NCBI lineage: Eukaryota > Viridiplantae > Streptophyta > Magnoliopsida > Caryophyllales > Caryophyllaceae > Heliosperma > Heliosperma pusillum. The sequence continues at coordinate 40,630 of JAIUZE010070402.1, forward strand.
GAAGTATAATGAATAAGAAACATAAATCTCATCTCAAAACAACAAGTTTGGAAACTATTAAAACAAGGGTCCACTTCAAACGGTCATATTTAGAGTTCTATATATGAAAATGCAAAAATTCTAAATGGAGGAGATAGATTATCCTCTTACGGTTCCAAAGATAGGTCACAAGCCCAAAACAAGAAAGTAACGAAGGAGATATGACCATTTTACGAAAATGGGTCTGTACAGACACGCTGCAGTCGTCACGACCGTGACTTGTATGTCACGCTCGTGACATGAGTTTCACGACCGTGACTTTCAAGTCACGCCCGTGAAATGTCTGTCACGCAAGGGTATTAGGTCTGCCTCTTATTTCACGTTCGTGACATATAAGTTACGCCCGGGACTTGGGTCGAGACATCTCCTTTTTGTTCTAAACTCAACTACGGCTTCCCCAAAATAGATCCACACACAAGTTTAACAACAATGAGTGATTGAAACCAACAACATATATATAATCTTGCATAAGATTAACATAAAATAAGCATATGAGATGGATTAAACATATAAATGAGTAATAAACACTTATTCATGTGAAATCAACACAAAGAATTAATCAATTACTACATAAAATACATATTTATATCGAGTAACCCTTCACTGTTACCTTTACGCGTCTTCAATCAATTTCTAAGTCTTCCTCCACTAGGTAGTAATCCTTATCGGAGTCTTGCAGGTCTCCACCTATACAAAGACGGCAAGAGATGAATATAATTCACCTTTGAGAAAAACGGAAAAATTGAAAATGAGAAAGGCTGTAATTTTATTACCACACAGGGTAGAGGACGGTGAGAACGGAAGATTAAGATGAAAACAAGGAGATTTGAGTGAGGAATGAAGGAGTAGTGAGGAGTTTGAGTTGATCCATAAATGGGGTTTAGGGTTTGGTGGCTTGGTGAGGAAGAAGATGTAAGTGGAAAAGATGAGGGAAATTTGGGGATATAAAGGTGAGTGGAAAAATATGGGAGAAAAAGCCCAAAAGCGCCTTAAGGCGTAACCCACACGGAATTTCGAGTAAAGTCCGAAAACGAACTCGGATTTGCTAAATTAGACACGGAAACAAAGTTCTAGACTAAATCTAAAATTACGCTGAAAAGTATCTGTATAATATTTATAACTTACAAATAGGGTACATTTGCGGGTGTTACAATCACCCCACCTTTTAAAATGTTTCGTCCTCGAAACTTGAGAGTAGAAAACAAAAGTATCAAAGACAATAATTGGTTTTCAAAATTAACTCGAAAATTTTTACAAGGGAAACATTTATAAATGATGTTCTTCTCGAAAACGGTTTAAGGAAATTTTTCATAAGTGCAAAACTTTATTTACGAATCACAAGAGTGCCCGTCGTGAACGAGTGCTCTAGTTATCAAAATCAAAGCAGTGTCGAAATAGTGAAATCGAAAATCAAACAAACGTTAATAAGTGCAGGACTAGTCACCAGACGTCTCCAATAACAAGTCCAAACATCCAACCAACGCAAAATCCCAATATAAAAGCAAAAGAAATCCATTTTCTCCAAAAAGAGGGTACACGATCCATCTTTAGGCTTCTTTGAAAAGTTAAATTTGGAATACAATATGGAAATTTGAAGGTTTTCTCAAAGATAAACTCAAAATAACACGACATTACACGTACATAGAGCGATTCGAGCATCACAAACACAAATCAGGGTATCAAACTATATACAAAACACGCAAAAACGAAACAAATCAAACTCTTAGGGATAGAAAGATCACGATAAGTTGGCAGGAAGATCTACAAGAATTCGACATCACTAACTCTACTAATAAACTAGTCTTCTAAAGGATGCAACTTACCTCAATTACACCTTAACCATTCTAATTCGCTAAACTCTATGAACATTATTTACAACAATCACGATCAAGGCAACAAACATAATTATCTAAGATCCAACTAGCCTTTGCCAAGGTCTCACGACAAGGGAAAATCCACAATCCATTATCGACTATAATGATTCTTTAATACGCCATAACATCCTTAAATCGATCATTACTACGCTCGAAACCTCAAATATAAATAGTCACATTAGCAAACTGTGGTGGTTACTAATTCTCAAGATAAATGGGTTCACCATTCTATCTCTATAATCCATAACAACCGAGCACTCACTATCAAAGCTTGCAACGAACATTTCTCAATCTCAAACTATGATTCCTTAAGAATAAAAGAAAATTACTAATTCCAAACCACAAATGGCCAATTACTTGGCAATCAGACAACCATTCAAACCATCTAATTCATCTAAAACTCAAAATGAATCGATTTCCATTTATGACAATACTCCTCAAACGTTGGTTACCGGCTTAATTACCCTAAGGCAAAGTCTCTTTTATAATCCACCATTTAGAGACATCAAATTCCCAAATGATATCCCAAGCAACCGTTATAATACCCAACAACAACGAACTATTATCTCACTCAACTCGATTCCCAAAATAGCACTACAATAGCAAGCTCAATAAATGAAGCCACCAAGAGAGTACAATACCACCAACAGATTCATCCTAAGGTTTAACTCCAAATCCTATTCATGGTCAAAATCAACACGAAGCTAGCTAACAACCCAAATTATCTCACCGGAGGAAAGACAATGACACCATAAAATTGGAAATGATAGGAAATTTCGAGGGAAACACGAACGCGAAAAGATCGGACGAAAATTAGAGGGACGCTAGAGGTAGGGAGCCAAGAGCTAGAAATTGGATAGATATAGCTATGAAGATAGCAAAGCAAAGGAAAAGATAAGAGAAAACATTTTCTTAGGAATCAGGCTTAGTAGGAACTTGCATGAAAGGAAATGGAAAGGGATAATGGTACGAGTAAAGGTATATGGTTTAATCCACAAAATTTCTCCTCTCAAACTTAGGGTGATAGAAAATCAACTCATCCCGATAACAAAGGTCTCTCACAAGGGACCATCGTACCACAAATCATCAAAGTAAGGTACACCTAGATTTAACAAATCGATTACAACCTAATTCATCCATCCTTTCATATAACACAGATTCCCAATTGCGGAATTAAAACTCAAGCATAGTAACATTCTCTTACTCCAAAATTTGACACACTCTCAAAGGTTTCAAAACCGAAGGACTAACAAGGAATCCTCATACTAGTCTCTTTTCAACTCCCATGGCCCACAAGGTAGAACACTGAACAAAATGTCATCATCAACATCTTAAGGCATCATCGTCATAGCCAATCTAATCAAATTTCACTCATGTCCATAATCCTTAAGTAACATGGTTTAATCTATCATGACAACTTATTACCGCAAACAAGTCTCTGATACCATGATATAAGACCGTATCTTTAAATCCAAGAATTATAGCCAAGTACTTTTCCACCAAGCATATACTCTAACACTCAATAGAATCCATAAGAAGTCACTTAGTCTCAAAAGCATTTTACACCTCAAGGTATCATTCAAACTCTTAAGTTCAAAAGATTAAATCACTAATGAGTTAAGAAGTCCTAGCCAACTCATTCAACCTTACACCATCGAAAATCAGGGACTATTTACACACAAGTCATGGCAAGCATTTATACACTAAAATCATCAAACATATCTTACAACACTTTCCTCAAATCCCAAATTCATTCTAATCAACACTAAGATTCCACAAGGTCCAAAATTCTTCCGACCAAGGTTTATATACTACAAACAAATGGGTATGGCATCCACAAAAATGTTACATGAGGAAGGTAAGGATACCAATGGTAAGATGGAGGAAACAATCAAGAGTAATTTCCAAGAGGAAAAACAGTTGGAAGAGAAAGGAGCACCTAGATAGAAAGAGGGGAAAAGGTACACTAAAGGCACAAGAGGTCACCGACGAGGGAGAAGTATACTTCAAAAAGGCTCGTCAATCTTCAATCTTTGGTAGAGGATACTTCTTCTAGGTAACACATGATCCACCTCAAGACGGTAGATACAAACAAACATAACATCACTCAACACAATCAACAAACAAGTTAGAACCTAACAAACATTAAGTACAGCAAATACTACCACCTTAGGTCCTTAAGTCTACCCATCTCTCATTCATTATTTCAAGGTCAAGTACTTTAAGTTTAGGGTTCACGTGTGTGCGTCGGGAGCGTCATAGGCTCTGATATCAACTGTGACAACCCTCCCGATAGCGGAAATAAAACATAACAAGCATGCAATTTATATAGCGGAAATTAAGATATTTTTGAAAACTTTTAACATGCCAAAAGAAAAGTACGAGGAATGTCAAATAATTATAAACTTAAAGTATAATATACTACAAGAGACATAGTCTCCCAAAACGTTATCAAATATGAAAGTTGTTTAGCTAAACTAGCTAAGAAGCGTCTAGGGGTGAATCGTCGAGGCCAACACCCGTTAGCTCACACCCGAACCCAAAAACATCAAGCAAAATCCATCCTAGGAACCTGTTCATCCATGAAAACATGAACGCCACAATCAGTGGGGAGTAACTCCGGGTTCTCCCAGCCATATTACAAATAACATACTTAAACGGAAATACATAAGTAGAAGCATACATATGTAAATATACATGTGAATTACGAAAAGAATAAATAGGCATTTCAATATATATATAAAGATATATGCGCATGAAGTACAAAACCGTTATCATCAGATTATAGACAAACTCGGGGAAGACACCCTTAGGCAACTATATACTCACTAGGACTTACATCTCACCGTTAACGGCATATACTTGATAAGATAGAACTCGACATGTAAACTGTACGCATCAGATTATAAACAGACTCGGGGAAGACACTCTTAGGCAACTATATACTCACTAGGGCTTGTGTGACACCCTCAAATTTGTGGAAAGAAAAAAAATTATTTAAATACATAAAAGCTAATAAAACATAACGAAGGTGTCATAAAATAAAAAGGGTCATTACAAAACGGAAATAATATTCTACAAAAGAAATATACAAGACGGGAGACATATCTCCCGTATAAATACGGAAATGAAACGAGTGTATAATAATATACAATCTAAGAACCGAATATAGGTCCAAGGTCAATACTGCGCTCGCTAGCTCGTCAATGTACCCCAAATATGCATTCACCACCTGTTCGACCGCATTAAATATAAACACGGAAGCCACAGTCAGTGGGGAGTAACTCCGAGTTCTCCCAGCCACGAAATGTCGAGTTTAATGAAACATGAAAACATAAAAGCAATGTATATATAAAATACAAAACCTTAACATATATGCTATGCTTTTCATGTTATGAAACAGTTAACTAACATATAACCTATCATATGAAAGCTATCATGTGAATTCGATAATAAAATATAACTCGAGGTAGGGAAGCTGGTATGCTAGCTCAGAGGTTACCAAGAACATGGCCCTGATACACTCAAACCCTAATCAACACGTAATCATGTGAATCAGTTAACAATCGGTAATCCAAACTCTATCAATCTTAGCCGGCTTGCATCTCACCTTCTAAAACTCATAGAATCATACAAACATGAAAGACCAATACGTCTACAAACAGGCATAAGTTCTTAGGACAGTCAATAGTCGACTTCTGTAACTCGAGGCTATACCACAAGGTAGGAAAACATCCTAGTCCTAGACTGATCAGACCTAGCGACAACAGCTATTCCATTCCCCGTCTCATGACATAACCGTACACGAGAAACTCTACTAGGCGACCCCCTAAGCAGAGATGGCTAGTACTTAAGCTGGCTCCCTTCCAAAGCGGAACTCTTAGGATGCCATGCCCCGACTTGGGGATAAGCCCCCCAGGCCGGGACACAAAAGCTATTAACCATGAACTATATACTCGTTAAAGACAGTACCTGCCTATCAATGTCATGGTCCAAGCTACTCATTTAGAATTAGAATGGTCAAGACGCCATATACTCATAATTCTCTATGGGCACTTAGTCACCACGACACCAACCATATAATCAAAACAGTCACGGGAAAAACATCCTATCATGTGACTATTTGCATATAAATCATAATCAAATATCATATCGCCTCATATCTACTAAGGCTAATTCAATAATTAAATACAACCTTACTTGAAGACAAATCCCCGACCCGAGTACCGCGACGGGTCATCAGTCAAATCGGGGCTGACTAGATCTTAGTTTGACCAAACCCGTTGGATCAAACCGGCTAGAAGCAGAGTCTTTATCACATAGACATAAAATCAACATATTCATTACATGTTATTTTATTACTACTTCTAACATGTGAATTATCATATTATACCCAAAAACCCGTTGGACTAAAAGGATATTAACTTAAACTACGGTCTCGTCTTATAATTTCTAACATGTGAGAAATAATAATTTAATGAAAAACCTTTTTAATTAAATATTTTACTTATTAATATTTCTCGCTTGCTAATTATTACAAAACGCGATAAAAATGACGATAACTCAAAAACCGTCACAAGTCCCATAGCGGGACCCACGGGCTGACTTTTGGGCCGGACCCCACATGGGCCTGAATGGGCCCACGGGCCTAATTGGGTTGTTTTGGCAGATTTTACACTTTTTACAAAAACCGTTTCTTAATTATTTCCCGCATGCTTAACATAATTAAAACCCGTCAAAACAACCACATAACAATCAAACATCGACACAACCCAAAGACCAAAACCCGGACCCACCATGAACCAGCCCAGACCGGGTCTGAACCGGCCTGGACCGGCTGGGTTTGGTCCGGTTTGGCTGGCCATTTCCCACGGTTCAATCCACCAACAAACACCAATTAATTTCAACATGTTTTAATTATCAAACAACCATTTTAACATCCATCCATACAAAAATTCATGATTATGAACAAACCATAAAAATATGTCAATAACAAACAATATGTTATAAATTCATACAAACATAATAATAACACTACTTAGCATGTTACTAACAAAAAAATCCATAAACCATAAAAACATGAACCAAAACAAAGATGAACCAAAAACTAAAGAAACAAAAGCTAAAGGCTATGTTACTAACTAACATCATAATTAACCATAACATGAACCAAAAACTACAGGCTATGTGACATTTATTCGTCGAGTAAAACGGAATTGTTACCTTAGCTAGCAAAACAATTAGCACCAAAATAATAAGAAGTATATATAATAAGAACCCTTCTACTAATCTTCACCACAAATATCGAGTCTCCAAACTCGTCTCCACAAACATCTTCCCTATAATGAAATGACAAGGGAAAAAAACATTAAGCACTTGAAAAACTTAATTTCTCATAACTTTAAAGTGTTGAAAAATGATCTGGACGGAATGAAAATTAAAAGCCGTAAGTTGAAGATGGGGAGGAAAGGAGAGTCTAGAATTATTAAGTTTAGGACGGATTTAATTAAGAAAATGAAGCTTTATGAAGGTTTGTGCTCAAGAACGATGAAGAACAAATGATGAACGACGAAGAAAACGAAGAACGATTAAAGAAAGTGATATTTTGATCTTTATTTGATTTATTGTAAAATGAAAAGTTGTTAGTGAGTAATGTGGGTGTGTGTGTGCCGTGTAATTATAGGCAAAATAAAGAGTCGGGTTTTGAAATTGTTGTTACGTAATTGACTCGCGTTTAATAATTATTTTACGGTAAACGATTAAATATAATTAACGATAAAGTTAATTAACTAAATATCAAGATATTATGCTATTAATAATCAAAAGAAATGAAAATATCAAGGCTTAAGAGAGGGGGAGTGTGCCGTGTGGGTTTGTGATTGTCGGGTCAGTTTGTAAACCGATTGTGCGTAATTTCGTAACTGATCGATTTAAGTGATAAATATCTAGATATTATTATTAGTTTCAATCAAAATAATAAAATATCAAATTTTGAGTGGAAACGATGAACGCGCGTGTGACCTCATGCCAAAGTAGAAGTTTGAATTGTGTTACGAGATTACGATGACGTAGGGAATATGTTAAATGATGTTCGGTTAAAGCCGTAAACGTTATTCTTTAAATTCCGAATAAATTCAAAATAATTATATTAAATTAGGATAAATCTTAATAAATCTAAATAAAAATAAATCAAAAATATTATTTTTTTAAATAAAATTTCGGTCCTCAAACTTATGAGGCGAGTCGGGAAAAAGTCAACGGAAGTCAAAGCTGACTGAAAAGTCGAGAAAAGTCGAAGATGACTTAAAAGTCAAGAAAAGTTTAGGACGACTTAAAAGTCAAGAAAAGTCAATGACGACTTTTAAAAAGTCAAGAAAAGTCAAAGACGACTTAAAAGTCAAGAAAAGTCAAAGACGACTAAAAACGGTCTTTTCATGAAATCTCTCAAAAATTCCAAATACGAACGCGGAATTTCAAAATAAGACTCGGAACAAAATTTCCTATTTTAAAAACTTAAGTTCTACTGAAAAGTGTTAGTAAATATTTTTACTAGAAAAAATCGGGTACTTTTCGGGTTGTTACAGCTTGCATCTCACCGATAGCTGCATATACTTGATCAGATAAAGACTCGACATATAAACCACGCCAAGTCATCCAACGGTCACAAATAATCAACATATAATCATCTATCCAAACGTACGAATACGTTGACAACATCTCTCACGGTAAATGACATGCACTAGCACCATGTACATAGTCGTTATGATTAAAATCGCATCGACGGGATAAACATTTCCCTGAACGCATACACGATTAACATTTCGTATTTGTAGACTAATTTCCTCCTTGTAGAACGACGATAACAATACGGTCCTAGTCTAGACCTGGCCAGACTCTCGGAATCACATTTTCCGAATCGACATGCGATAAACATTTCGCATCCAAGACTCGGTCAACCATAGAAACCGAGTACCCCAAATTCGGTCAACCTTCACGAAAGAGGCGGAAGAGACCACAAGCATCATAAACAAGCGGTACGCTACATGCAATGACACCACCTCGCAAGTATACAACATTTGACGGCCGGGTCAATCAACGCAAAGCGTTCGCCTCCCAACAACGTCGTCATATTCCCACTAAAACATGCATTTAAGCATTAAGGATACAACTCCTCGTCCGAAATTCCAGTCTAACGAGCGAGGAGGTAGCCGGGGAATGAGAGGTCATAGCACTTAACAATTAGTGCTCAAATCATAACATATGTAAAACCGACTCAAAGGGGGACATATCGAAAACCGTCACAAAACATGTGATATAAGCATGATATAAATGTAACAATGATAAAATGAGACGGTAGGTGATTACATAAGCATTAGACCAAGTTTAAGAAGTATAATGAATAAGAAACATAAATCTCATCTCAAAACAACAAGTTTGGAAACTATTAAAACAAGGGTCCACTTCAAACGGTCATATTTAGAGTTCTATATATGAAAATGCAAAAATTCTAAATGGAGGAGATAGATTATCCTCTTACGGTTCCAAAGATAGGTCAGAAGCCCAAAACAAGAAAGTAACGAAGGAGATATGACCATTTTACGAAAATGGGTCTGTACAGAAACGCTGCAGTCGTAACGACCGTGACTTGTATGTCACCCTCGTGACATGAGTTTCACGACCGTGACTTTCAAGTCACGCCCGTGAAATGTCTTTCACGCAAGGGTATTGGGTCTGCCTCTTATTTCACGTTCGTGACATATAAGTCACGCCCGGGACTTGGGTCGAGACATCTCATTTTTGTTCTAAACTCAACTATGGCTTCCCCAAAATAGATCCACACACAAGTTTAACAACAATGAGTGACTGAAACCACAACATATATATAATCTTGCATAAGATTAACATAAAATAAGCATATGAGATGGATTAAACATATAAATGAGTAATAAACACTTATTCATGTGAAATCAACACAAAGAATTAATCAATTAACACATAAAATACATATAGATATCGAGTAACCCTTCACTGTTACCTTTACGCGTCTTCAATCGATTTCTAAGTCTTCCTCCACTAGGTAGTAATCCTTATCGGAGTCTTGAAGGTCTCCACCTATACAAAGACGGCAAAAGATGAATATAATTCACCTTTGAGAAAGACGGAAAAATTGAAAATGAAAAAGACTTTAATTTTATTACCACACAAGGTAGAGGACGATGAGAGCGGAAGATTAAGATGAAAATAAGGAGATTTGAGTGAGGAATGAAGGAGTATTGAGGAGTTTGAGTTGATCCATAAATGGGGTTTAGGGTTTGGTGGCTTGGTGAGGAAGAAGAAGTAAGTGGAAAAGATGAGGGAAAAATGGGGATATAAAGGTGAGTGGAAAAATATGGGGGAAAAAGCCCAAAAGCGCCTTAAGGCGTAACTTAAACGGAATTTCGAGTAAAGTCCGAAAACGAACTCGGATTTGCTAAATTAGTCACGGAAACTAAGTTCTAGACTAAATCTAAAATTTCGCTGAAAAGTATCCGTGTAATATTTTTAACTTACAAATAGGGTACATTTGCGGGTGTTACATCGATCCTCTAGGGTCGATGTTTAGGGAGCCTTCTGACGCTGAGAGAGAGGCTGACCTGGCTGGCGTTAGTGGAGACGCCCTCCTTCTATCTTGCGAGGATTACCCAGGGTTTGTTCGTCGGAAATTGGCGTACTGGCCGATCGTGGTAAGAATTGTTTTCTTCTTGTTGTACTGAACTTTGAGAATTGATAAGTTGTTTGTTGATGAACCTATTTGATCTTTTGCATGAGATTGAGGTAAGGGTGTCGAGCCCGCAGCTTACCCCGAGGTGCTTGAGTACACGGATGTGGTTGGCTCCACGACGATTTCAGAGCTCCGTGAGTTTAGCGTTGCGGTGACCGATGCTGGTTTGGAGGAGTGGAAGCACCTCGTGAGGAGGGTGAGCTTCCAATTCATGACCGTCTTTGTTGCATAGGAATGCATTTGTTTTAACGTTTATTTGTGTTTGAATTTTGGTGGCCCCGTCTCGACACGTCGCCCAGTGGAGGGTGGCCAACAGATTGCGGGCTATAGCCGTTGAGGCACTCGTAGGTGGCCAGGACCGACAGGTAGGAACCTGCCATTCCTTTTTTTTTATTGTCGCATTTTGTGTTTTTTGAAATGAAATGGTTGACTGAAATGAGGCATTTGTTTTGCAGAGAGCCTTGGAGCGTCAGCTGGTAGAGTCTCGGGAGGAGACAACGGAGTCTCGAGAGGAGATAGCCCGCTTGCTGAGGGAGCTGGAGACCCGGGATGCCGAGATTGCTGCCCTCGAGATTTTAACTATGGGCTCACTGATTAGCCGTCTTGTTTTGTTTGTAGACTTTGGATATTTCAGCTTTATTTTTGGATTTGTTATACATCTGGATCTGTTTTCGGGCAAGAGCCCCCAGTTTCGGATTTGGCTTTAGGGCGAAAGCCCCTAGTTTCGGCTTTGAATTTAGGGCGAGAGCCCCCAGTCTTGCGTATATTCCGTTCTTTGTGTTACAACGGCCTGAGTGTCTTTGCTGGAAGATATCTTTTGTTCCTGCGGGTTAGCTTAAAGACCTGTTTGGTAGCTGAAGGTTCTGCCGTCATGCTGCCGGAACAAAATTCACATAAATTACATGTAGCAAGTAATATACTCAAACATTTTACATGTGCCATATCGGTAGCCTAAAGTAGCGCGAAATGAGTGCCTGAATATGATGAAATGCGAAAATATGACCGACAATGGGGAGGGTTACTCCCTAAATAAAGAAAAGAAAAGAATTATATAAGTTTAGAAAAAATGTAAATGAGATGCTTTTTCTAAAAAAAGATAAGAAAAGATAATGAATAAGTGTGTGTGACTGGTGAAAAAGTCGATTATCGTCTGGAAAACCGAACCCGGCTAGGATTACGAAATCCAAAACTTTGGTAACTCGGCATATTTTCCGAACCCATATCCTATAGGAATAGGAAATCATAGACGAACATGAATTAGGAAGGCGCAAGAGCTGAAAATTCTGAGAAAGGGTCAGAGGAAGAGGCGCAACAAGAGCTGCGACTCTTTGAAAGGGCGCAGCTGTTGCTGCATCATTTCTTTGGCTGATCAGACCTCGATTAAAATTAGGAAAAGACGAATAGTATATATAGCGAGCTCGGTTGAAGATTTTTTTCATATAATTCTTCTAACCATCCGTCTCTCATATAAAAATTCTCAAATCTCAAAAAACAAAACTTGCAATATAATGGATGCCTTTGAGAATCGTCTCAAAGAATTGGCAAATGAGCTCACCCATGTTGAGAAACATGACATGGGTGCCTACAACCTAGGGACGATCTTGAGTTTAAAGCTGGTGAAAGTAGTAAGACCCTTCCTAGATGCTTGTCTTGAGTATTGGGACCCTAATTTACATGTATTTGGCTTTCCTGGAGGCGATATTTGTCCTTTCTCGGAAGAAATAGCTGCCATTGAGGATGGGATCCAGAAGATGCTCCAGTTATACCCCGTAACTCCCAAGGGTATAAGAATATATTCAGGGACCTCCTTATATTGACTAAAGATGAGGTGGATCGTCTTGTAACCTCAAAGGTTGTCCGCATGCATGATTTTATGGAGCGATTCATAATTAGGGAAGACCCTTATTTGTCATATGTTCCAAGGCATAGGGCCTTTGGGTTTTGCCTTTTGCATGGTTATATTTTCCAAGGACACATTGACAAGGAGATGAGGATGACCCTCTTTTCTTGAGCTTGGTGGAGCAAATGGAGCTGCGCAAGAGCCCAGCTTGCCTTTGCCTAGGGGAGATTATCCTTGTCCTTGATAATAGAAAGGCTAACCGCGAGATTCCGTATTTGGGGAGTTCCGTCGTCTGGCAAATAAGAATTCTTCCTTTATTTTTTTGTTTTCTTTTTCACTCTTTTATTTTTTCGTTTTTTTTTCTCTTTTTTTTTTTTTGTTTTTCTTTTTTTTGACCTTCTTGCTTGCTTGCTCCAGATATGGTTGATGGAGCGCTTGCGATTGATTGAACCCCCAGTTAATGTTCAAGGATATCGTGCGCGCTAGATTACCATGAAGAAAATACTCTATATGGTTGACTTCTCCAGAATTCCCAATTACTGGGAAAATAAGCTGAAAGATGAAGGTGGCCCTTTGATCTGATGGGATGTGCCATGGTGGCACCTTAGGTCGGTTACTGGAGTATCATCTTTGGACCCAATTCGGTCACTTCGTAGTCCTGGTTTGGAATTCATGGTATGTATTTTTCCGGAAAGACTGGTGAGGCAAGTGAGCCTTAAGTAGAGGATCCCGAAAATTGATACTGTTCCCCAGACTGCCTTGGATCATACCGCAGAATCTTGTAGGGATTGGGCCGCGAGATGGATACTAAGGAATATGTGGTTCATACCCATTCATCTTGGCTCCCTATGGGTATCTGACTCATATTTTTGATGGAGGAAGGCTAGTTTTCTTGAAGAGCGTGAGAAGCTAAGGAAACGCAGGCCTGTGGATTGCAAGATTTATGAATCTGGTAAGGAGAGGACGAAATACTTGACTGAAGGTGAGGAGGAAGCCGGATTCCTAGTCATGCATCCAGCGAAGAGGTCGAGAACTAATCCTTCTGCGACGGTAGTGATTGATAGACATGGGAACGCGAGACCGCGAGAAAGACCGTTAGTGATTAGGTCCGAGATAACGCAGGAGCGTCCGGCTCGTGGCGAGACAAAAAGTGTGAGAAGACTGACAAAGGCAAAGGAAAGATGAAAGAGTAGCCTTAGTCAATTTTTATTATGTAGTATTATTATTATTTTTGAGTTGTAATAAAAGATGGTGGGATTTTTAGAATCCTAGCCTTAGTTTTTTATTTTAGCATTTCTTTATATATGAAATATTATTATTATTTTTGGGCAATGAATAAAGATTGAGTTATTTAAGAAACTAATGAGTTTTTCTTTCTTTATTTTTCTTGTCGAATTTCAAGTGCAAATGCAAATGTCTTTCTATTCATATTTCAAAATAATAGCTGTGTTGAATCCTATGAAGGATTGCCTACGTATTCATTAAAAAGATGAAATCAAACCCTACTAGTAGTTCGAGAAAATGCAAAAGAATAATTGTTTGAAGCAAGAGGTTGTAATGAACTTAGAAAAAGGCGGCTTGTGCCTTTCTTACTCCTAAAAGAAATACAATTCGATTTATTTGATGACATGAGGATTATCCAAATGTTAAAATGCAAGAGCATAGAACATTAAGTTCAACTGGCATGGGGCCGGGTTTATTTCGTGTCGCATGAACGACACGTGGGATTGCGCAAGGTACGCTTCCTAATGCTTGCTAATGGTAGTATCGTTTCAATTGTTCTAGGTTGGTAGGGTTAGCGAATTCATTCCCGTTTAGGTCTGTGATTTTAACTGCACCCCCTAAAAATATGGATTTGACTAATAATGGTCCAGCCCAGTTAGCTTTGAAGTTTCCTCGGGGATCGACAGGTAAGAGAGATCTGACTCAATTAATCACTAAATCCCTTTCTTTGATGTTTCGGGACTTAACTCGTTTGTTGAATGCTCGTTTGATACATGGTATTGGTATGTCTGCACATTATGTAATTGCAGATACCTCGAATCTAGACCTTCCGACAACCACCCAGTGATGATTGGGCCGCATGTTTGGTATGCGAAACGATTTATGACAATTCGTAAGTTTATCGTCAAGTGATAGGTCAAATAGTTGTGTTTACCCCTTGGTCGTCATCTACTTGCCGATACGGTCGTGTTGACATTCACTAGAGTCATTTTGGAGTCCGGGTCAAAAACCGCTTCATTTTCTATAAATTGTCTTTCAAAAACGTGCCTGAATGCTCGAGAAAATTCCGAATATTTTAATGTTTCAAAACTTATCTTTCTCGGTAAATATATACATATTTTATATTGAAGAGTATTCGAAATCTACCGCAATTCCCATAAAGAAACGCGGAAATCTTTCTTTCAAAGTAGGAAACTGCTCGGGAAATGACGCAACAGAAGTTGCGCCTCTTCCAAGAGTCGCAGTGTTTGCTGCGCCTCTTCCCTAGCTCTGTTTTCCTGTTTCAGGAATATTTTCTAGGTTTCTTTCGGTGTTCGAGTTATTCCAAAACTCTTCGGATTTCTCTCTATATAAGGAGAGGTTCATGCACACTTTCAAGACACGCGAGTGTTCCGCCCCTTCTTTCTCTCTCTTTGCATTCTAGACCTTGCTCTAAGCATTTTTTTACAACTACGTGGTTGATCAATCAACCAAGTAAGCTCATATCCTTTTGTGTACCTGTCACGTTATTGCATTGACCTACCAATTTGACCAACTCAACAATAACCAATCTTAACTAATCTATCGTTCCTCTGACGAGGGCACTTTATTTACATTCAAGTCGAGTTGTCGCTAAAACGTAACTTTAGTTCATATCTCGTTTCATCAACATGTAAGTCTGAGGGTGTTTAATCCCGTCGTTTTATTATATTTTTGTATTTCATCTAATGTAAGATTTATGTTGGATTTATGTCAAAATCATTTTCAAACCCTTTTATTTAGTCTTTATTTTCTTATTTCATATTATTTAGATAGTTTGTCTTGACTTGAATCCCTAATAGTTAATATTTGTGGGTTTTTCGTCATCTATCATATTTTGACTTTAGAGGTTAGATTTGTTCATATCTAGTCTCTAGACCCGTCTTTGATATAATTAGTGTAAATAATATGACTTAAATCACTTAAATTCGACTTGTAGATCATTAATAAACCAGAAATCACCAACGAACATTAACTATTCGCGATCCACCTCAGGAACAGACGCAAGGTCTGATGCGCCTCTTCCAGAGGACGCATGACCTGTTGAGCCTATTCCGGGCTGGTTTATGTCTTTGAACTTCCTGTTTCGCATTGACGTAGTTTAATTAGGTAATAAATCAACTATTACTCGTATTATCGCTGCTAATCTTATTCGCTTTAGTTTTATTAATTCTTCTCTTTTTTTCAATTAATATTTTAAACATATTTCCGACATAGATCATGAAATGCATTGTAATCTTGTTCTTTTGTAATTTATTTCGTGTTCTCATATGCAATTGAATCTAAATTCCAATTCGACATAATTAATTGCTAAATTACATGTTCAACCGACATAGTCTAAGTTCACATGCTAGGATATTTAAACGTTGATGTTGCATTGCATGCATATAAACCGACAACACATCGATAACAGAAGAGTTTTCCTACTCATTAGCATAGGCCACTATCGAGGCAGGCGTGATTAGGTGTTCGATCAAAATAACTTCCTAATACGTACCCTCACCCCTTACTCCAGATCTCTGTGAACATCTGTGTTCATTGACATCCATGAGAGTCATTCTAGACATAGAATGCTAAGTCTAACGAGTTCTTACTGTTCATGTCATTCCTTTGCGTCTTGACATGACATAAAGTACTCGAACGGTTCCAACTTCCCACAAAAGTTGGCGGTGACTCCACAAATGCGTGTTTTCACGCTTGTCCCTCGTTTCTCCATCCGTGGTATCCAGTGTATCACAGCTTGGAAAGGTTGGCGAAACCCGTGTATCACAGAAGGCGATAAGTAGACGAATAGCCTCAAGTCTTGCTATTGGTGCAAAGGTCTCGTCATAGTCGATCATTTTGATTATATCCTTGAACGACGAGCCGAGCCTTATTGTTAACTATAACTCCTGTGTAATCCAATTTATTTCTGAATACCCATCGAGTACCAATTACATTTCGATTTTTAGTTCGTTGCGCTAGATGCCAAACTTTATTACGTTCGACCTGTTGAAACTCTTCTTGTATTGCCAAAATACAGTCTAATTCTGCTAGTGCTTCTTTGATGTTGGTAGGCTCTATAGTAGATAGAATAGAATAGAATGAGAAAAAGTTATTTAACGTTCTTCTTGTTTGAAATCCCTTATTCAAACTTCTTAGGTTACTTTCCATAGGATGAGAACTCTTATACTTCTATTTCTTAGAGTTCTTAGGCTCATCATCACCTGATGAACTCCCTTTTCCCTCAAATGATTCAAAGTCAAGATTGGTTCCCCCTGAGTTCTACTCTGGGGTAGTAGCTGAAATTGATATAACTTTAGTTACAATATCTTGATCTGGGTCCAAATTTATAGCATCATCAGTTATAACTTTTGTTTTCTCATTCTTGTTTGAGAGGAGATATTCGTATCATCAACAGTTGTCTTAGTTCTCTTTTCAAGATTATTTGCGAATTTATCAAGTTCATCATTGATTCCTTCAATAATTTCTTCATCATTTTCTGGTAAATCATCCCTTATAAAGCAAAAGCCGGGATCATTCAAGTCTTCTTCTTCATTCTGTTCAGCTTGTTCAAGCACATTATCTTCATCAAACACGACATGAACAATTTCTTATATGCACAATGTTCTTTTATTAAAGACCTTATAAGCTTTGCTATGATTAGAATAACCAACAAACACAGCTTCATTGCTTCGTGCGTCAAACTTGCTTAAGTTACTTTTTCCATTGTTATAGACAAAACTTTTACTACTGAAGCAACGTAGATGAGCTATATTGGGTTTCCTCCCTCTTAAAAGTTCATGCCGCTACACAAAAGCATAGTGCGAACCATGTCCTCTAGTTTTCTATTCAACGACACCATTTTGTTGTGGGGTTCGTGGTGCAGAAAGGTTATGTCCTACACCATTCTCCCTACAATATTCTATAAAGGCTTGATTATCGAATTCTGTGCCATGATCAGTACAAAAAGAACCTAACTTTTTATCATACTTGTTTTGGTCAAGCATCATTAATACTACAAACTCATTGAAAGCTTCATCTTTAGTAAAAAGAAAGATAGGCCATACAAAAACGTACCTTAATCCACCACGGCCTCTAACTTTCATAGGTCCACACAAATCCATGTGTACCAACTTAAGTGAACGATCTGTACTTACTACTCGTTTTGGTTTGAATGAAGATCTAACTTGTTCGCATCGGGCACATGAGTCACACATTTTTTCTTGTTCGAGTTTAATTTAGGGTAAGCCCTCAACTAAATCCCACAATTTGAGTTTCTTTAAAATTGTTGGAATAATTTGTGCAAACCTCTTGTGCCACAAGCATGAATCACCTACGGTAGCTTTCATTCACGTAAGGGAACTGTTAGTGACTGTATTCAAATCAATCATATACACATTCCTCTTACGTAGACCCTCAAGAATGACAATACTAGTACCTTCAACTATGATACGACATACATTCGAATGAAAAACGACTTTGTTGCCTTTGTCACATAGTTGAGAGATACTTAGTAGGTTATGTTTAAGACCACTGACCAGATAAACATTTATTGATAGCATGTGAAGAAGAAATGCCAAGCTTACCTACACCGATTATTTTGCCCTTCTTGTTATCTCCAAACGTAACTTTACGACCGTCAAAGGGCTCTAGTAAAAGAAAAATATTTTTATTTCCGGTCATGTGTCTCGAACACCCGCTCTCAAGATACAATTGATTATTCTATTTCACTATTATCTGCAAGGGAATCAAATACAACTTTTAGTTACCCAATCTAAGTTGGGTCCTTTATGGTTAGTGACTTCGTAAATTTGATCCTTCCTAACCCATACATGTTTTACAATTCTTTTAGTCTTAACATAGGGTTGTCTAGGTTTATTATTGTCATAGTACATTCTAGGGTTTCTGTTGTCGTGACGCACACTAGGTTTGAATGACTGTTTTTAATGCACATTCGCTTTAGATGATGAAGGTTTTGATGTGTAATCGAAAGCCATGTCATAAAACCGTCTGAACTCATTGATTCTTAATTTCTTCACGTTCAGGTTCTGATTCAGAATCATTAACACTGGACATGTCATGTTCTTTAACAAAATCAGCTTAATTTTTATTATCATTGGCATATTTAACACAATTTTCTTAAACATGATCTGTGTGACCACAATAATTGCAAATCAGATATTCTGAAAGATTAATATATTTTCTTCGTCTGAAATCACAATCATAAGGAGTGGATTTGCACTTATCATGGTCTCTGCGACTATAGCATTCATGTCCTAGACCCATCTTCATGTTATTGTTAGACTATAACTTCTTTCCTACTTATTATGAACCTTTCGTGCATGTAAGAGCAATTCCTTCAAAGACTGAATTTCTTTTTCACATTTTGAATGGTCTACATTTGCGTCTTTGGAGGAATTGTTCTTCTTAAAGTATTCACGAAAATCATTTAAAGAGTTTGTGCAAGATAAATTACTCCTCATTATGTTGCTCTTTGGCTTGGGAGAATTTAGCCTTTATATCTTTCAATTGCTGAGAATGAAAAGATTTTTCTTTCTTGTGATCAATGATAACAACTTCCTTCGCCTTAGCTTCAGATTTTAAAAGCTCGTTGACTTTCTTCAATTCTAAAGTTATAGCCTCATTAGCTATAACTTTGACTTGAAGATGTTTAATGTTGAGTTTTAACTATGAGATTATAGCTTCATTAGCTATAACTTTAGACTCAAGAATGGCTTTCTCAACATTTGTCATATCTGAAGTTGTAGCTGGAGTAGCTGTAACTTTTGATTTAAGCTTTTTGGGTTTGGCCTTCAGAAGTTGGTTTTCCTCAGCAATGTCTAAGATTTGTTCCTTAAGGTCTTTTAACTCTAGACTCTGTTCATAACAATGATCTAGGGTTTCTTCAAAATACTTAACTAAGGACTTCTTAGATAATTTCTTAACTTGCTTTTTAAGTTCAAGATGACTAACCTCTTCTTCATCGTCTGAATCTATATCTGAATCACCGACGAGGCACATCTCTGATTTGGAGCAATTACTTTCGTTGTCACTGTCATAAAATAGGTCAAGACTGATGTTGCTCAGAGATAGATTAACAACTTCTTCTTCCTTTGACTCGTCGTCTTCTGTGTCGAGATCTCCCAAGAAGTAAGCCATCATGACTTGCTTGAATTCCTTCTTGGTTTTGTCTCGTTGATTTTTTTCTTTAATTTTCTTCCAGGTGGGGCAATCCTTAATTATATGATCATTGTCCCCACACTTGAAGCAACCACGATTGGAGAGAGACCCTTTTAACTCAGTTGATTTCTTATAAGTTCTTCCTATATTTTTCAATTCATTGACGATACTAGAGAAGCGAGTGGTCATGCTATCAAGCGTTTCGTTTTGCTCCATAGAGAATAATTTGTATTTTCCCATTAGCAATGCGATACCTTGCTTTTTGACAACAATAGTCCCCTCATAGGCTAACTCTAGACCGTCCCATATTTCCTTGGCAGCTGAACTAGATGAGAATCGATCAAACTCGGTAGCAATCATGCCGTTTTGCAGCAGATTTATAGCTTTTGAGTTTTTCTCAGCTTTCTTGTAATCGGCCTCAACATAGTCCTCTTCCTTCTTTTCGGTGGAAGTGCCAGTAACAGATCCAAGCATAATCTTATTCGGACCATTCTTAATGATTAGCCAGCACTCCCAGTCGTTACACTTAATGTAATGGGTCATCATATTTTTCCATAAACCATAGTTCTTCCCATTGAATACGGGACACTTTAGGTATTTGAAATCCATTGAAATAAAATTAAATGCATCGAAAAAAAGATAAAAAAAAGATAAAAGGATCGAACTCCTTGCTGTAACTCTGTAAGGCAATCAAGAGCACGATGCTCTGATACCAAATGTAGAGGCTATTGATCGAATACGAAAGAAGGGGGGGTAAATTGAGTATTAAAAACTAGCCCCAGTGTTTCGATTTATATGATGAAAAATTAATTACTTGATTTATTGAGAAAAATCAACTAATTAATTAATCAATGAATTATACGAATAACGAAATAAAGAGAGATACAAGAAATTTTGGAAGTGGTTCAGTTTCACAAATCGAAACCTACGTCCACTATTCTTGATTAATAATTCTTATTACCTCTCTACGGATTAAAAAAATTAATAACCCACTCGTATTAGGTCAACAACACAATGAGATAGAAT
This sequence comes from Heliosperma pusillum, assembly GCA_022085475.1. Lineage (NCBI taxonomy): Eukaryota > Viridiplantae > Streptophyta > Magnoliopsida > Caryophyllales > Caryophyllaceae > Heliosperma > Heliosperma pusillum. The sequence goes on from JAIUZE010070402.1 coordinate 61,574, forward strand.
GTATTAGAAACCCTAGGTAACATGACAACTCATAAGTTGTATTACTAACCAATAGAATATCATAAATACATTATCTATTTAAAACTTTTGATAAATATAAAATATTCTTTCTCTTTTTGAAAACATTTAAAAGATTTGTTTCCAAAATAATGCATCAATTTCATCATTCAAAGTTATAGGTGAAATAGCTATAACTTTGAACTTAATATGTAAAGTTATTAGTGAAATAGTTATAACTTTACTACTTAAAAATCACTCTAATGGAATAGTTACGAGATGACGACCTATACTATCTAACTTTCACAAAGATCTTCAGTATACGGATCATCTCTTCATCTTGATCACAAAACCCCCCATCTTGAGTCTTGTGTTATTTGATGTAGATCTTGCTTGAAATTGTTTCTTCAATGTTATAACCAAAACAGCTATAACTTTGTATTTGAATCTGCAAAGTTATTATACCTTAAGCTCCTATAACTTTATCTCAATGAAATCTTCAAAGTCGAATCTTCTCAAGTTTAAACCTTGATCTCTTTACTTGTAATTGTTGTTAGCTATAATAAGACTTAAGCACACAATTACATGCATATGATATACTAATTAAAGCATTACTTGTCAATGAACCAAATTGTCAAATATATACTTTTCATTATCAAAACTATATCATACATCCAACAAATGCTTCTGGAAGTTCGCCGTCGTTGCCCGATTCATTCCTGTAGGGTAGAGTTCTGTTACTCTAGTCTTTCCCGTCTTTATTAAGGGGAACATTGCTTGTGGTCTTGTCAGGGAGTCCATCAAGGTGATCCTTTGGGCCCCTTGCTTTTCGCTTTGGTTTTGCATCCCTTGGTGTGAAAGATACGGGACTCTTTTGATTTGAGTTTGTAAGCTTGTTACTTGGATGATGGCACCATTGTTGGGGATACTTTTGAGGTGGCGAAGGTTTTGGATTTGATTATGGCAGATGGTCCTCAGTTTGGTCTACTTCTTAATGTCGCTAAGACTGAGGTTTTTTGACCTACTGAGGATCCTCGAAGTCGACTTCCTAGTGTTTTCGCTCCTTTTATTGCTCGGCCTTTGCGTGGTGTCTCTGTTTTGTGTGGGCATGTTAGTACTTGCCTTAGTTTTAGCAGTGAGCTTGTGGCGAAAAGAGTGACTAACATCATCGAGCTTATGGATTTGTTTGCTAAGATTGAGGACCCGCAATGTGAGTTACTTCTGCTTAAAGCTTGTACTGGTATTTCTAAGCTCTACTTTACCCTTCGTACTTGTTCACCGAGAGTCTTTGGGTTTGTCCACCTTTGTTTTGATGCATCACTTCATTCTAGCTTGGAACGTATTGTCGCCGCGTCTAGGCCTGGTTTTGGGGATTGGCAGGGGCGCATTTTCACTTTCCCTATTGTTGAGATATGTTCTTTTGATGATGACAAGTATTTCGTATAATGTTTTCCTTGTGCTACTAATGTGTGTGTTCTCAAGTATGTATAGGTTCATAGAATATTTTAATGAAGACATGAAGCTTGAAGAGAAGTGTGTCGTTGTTTAGTGTCACGTGTGTTGTAAAAATAAAGGAACGAGCAAATATATTACTGAGCAAGAATTGAACAGTCCGCTGATCTGTTTAATTCTGATGTGGTTTATGGACGCGCCTGAAATAATTCTTTGAACAAATTTTGATTATGATTTCGAAAAGATATTTCTAAACAATATTATTTTGAAATCTTTCAGCAAAATAACTTCCCTATTTTATGAATATAATTGACAAACAAATTTGATTTGATTTTGGGAATTATTGTTGCTTGGAGAATAAGGCAAAATATCTTTTTATTATCTTAAAATATTCTAGGATTATCTTTTCAATATATTATCTTCTTGCTTTATTTTAGGAGATTTAGTTACTAAGACTTTTCCTATATATACAACACCATTATTAAGAAATAAGTACCCTTTTCATGTGCTTTAACGTTCTTGCAAAATTAGGTTTTTATGTTTTAAGCTTTTAAATTCATTTTGCAAATATTTTCTGAAAAGGTGTCTGTCTATATATCGAACAGTTCGTGAGACTGTTTAATTTGCAACTCTCTTCTGTATTGCTCAATTCTCTTGCTAAAGGAATTCAATTTCGTCTCTATTAGTCTTATATGAAGACATTGTAAAAGAGACACATTTGATTGTAATATTTCATATCTAAAGAGAGAGATTTGGGGTGCTAAAAGTTTAGCATTCGAGTCTACACAACTAGAGTTAGTTGTCGGGTGTTGGGGTACAAGGGTTTTGTACTCGAGTCGCACAACCGGAGTAGGTTGTGGGGGTTTCTTTGTAGTCGGGGTTGATTATTAAAGAAATATTAATAAGAGAGATAGTGGATGTAGACCTAAAGAGTGTAGGTCGAACCACTTAAAAATCGCTTGTGTTTTGTTTCTCTTTAATTTGCTTTATGTTGTTTATTGCTTTCTATAATCGTGCACGCTTGCGCAAACACAAAGACTCTACCTATAGTCTATTGTGTTTATCCATCACGATTGCTTTCATAAGTCTACAAACGATTTCCTTATTACATTCGTTTTTGCTTTCGTTTTATTTGAATAAATTATCACGTACTATACAGACAAGTCAATTGAACAGTACGACAGACTGTTCATTTTACAATCAATACTGATAATTTGATTTTAAGTTTCTTAAGCAACGAAATTTGTAAAAAGAGTACTCAATTCACCCCCTTCCCCCTCTTGAGTACCGGATCCATAAACTCAACAATTGGTATCAGAGCCTCGTGCTCTTGAAAGGCTAACACCTAAGAGTTTAGATCCTACATATGGCTCCATCATTAAAAGTATCTCAAGAGAAGACTTACAAAAATATGGCATGTGTATCACATCCTTCTTGCAATTTGAATACCAATTATGAGAAGTGTTTCAAATGCCGAAATTATGGTCATACATGTAACCCTTGTGACAAGAAAAAGGTTAATTGTAAACAAGGTCACAAGTTGGTTAAAAAAATATGGATTAGAAAGGACTTGATGGCTACAATGACTAACCAAAAAGGACCCAATATTGTTTGGGTACCAAAGTCCAAAGATTGATTGTTTTGCACGCTAAATTGAGAGGGAGCAACATGCGTTTATCAAAATAACTTTCGTTGCTCAAGGTGCATATGAGATGATGTTTTTGACCTCTCAGATAGAGCCTAAAAATTTGAGGTGTGGTACATAAATTGGTAAGGTGTTTCAAGTTTATTCACACTTTAAGAAAGGATGGTAAGAACTTCTCAACTTTTAATCTTAATGTTAAGCAAACATCTTGAGAAGTATGATTGGTAGTTGGTATGTATATTCTTAAGTTCTTGATTTACTACCTATTATGGTGTATTCTTCATCTTGGTTATAAAGATATATCTAACATAATTTAGCATGTGTGCAGATGAAGAAGAACAAGGGAGAGCCTACGAGGACTTGATGAATAAAACCAGAAGAAAGTTAAACAGTTCACTGAACTGTTTTGATAGAGGTGATCTCAGGTTCAGGGGGAACAGAACAGTTCGTTAAACTGTTCAATCAGGAGAAATGTTCGAAGGAAAGAAGAATAAAGATGATGCTTTATAGGTAAATTCTCCATATGGGATTAATTCGTGGTTATTTGTGTGCGCATATCATTTATGCTTTTTACTACTTCCAATTATCCCATTGATCAACATTATAAAGCTAAACACGCAAGTATTTGTTCATCACTTTTGTTTGATCAAGTTGAAAAGAGGAAAATTTGTCTAGAGCTTGGTAAGACTAATGATCAACTAGCTACTTTTACTAAACTACTTGCTAGAGAACGGTTTGAGAAAACCTGGTTGAAACTTAGTCTAGTAAATTACATTTGACACTTGCATATGATTTGCTTTCTTCAATGATTGATTAGTTGAGAGAATTTTCATATTGATTGTGTGCGTATTTACTAAAGCATGATATTTCGTGTGCCAAGTATATAGCCGACATAAGATGGTTGATTATTGAATAAAATCATGATATGCTTTAAATTGTTGAAAGTGTCATTCAATCTCCTTACAAAAATTAACCCCTTAATTTGACTTCATCCCGTCTTAACTTAACTTTCTCAAACTAGAAACCTTGTTGAACCTAAACTGGTCAGTCCAGTACACTGTTCGGTTAAGAAACCAATTCCCAAAACCTTGCCTTACTAAAACCTATCTACAATAGATAGGAAGCACCAAATCAATTTGACTATCCATTTAACCTACAACCCGAAACTAATTTATACCTTCACCTATAATTGATTTTGATTTGAGTATATTGTCTTGAGTTTCTTTTATTCGTGCCATATTTAAGAAAATAATGATATTTTCACATGTTTTGATTTTAGACTTCTATCGGGAGTTTTGATGATGCTATAAAGTTGGATGAATTGTGATCACATTGGAAATATTTCTAAGGAATATGAAAGTGCTCAAAATTGAAAAAAAAAAAAGTGAAGAGTGCAAAACAAATGAAAGAAGATTGAAGAAAAAAAAAGATCGAAAAAAAAAAAGATCGGAAAAAAAGAAGAAATATGAGCACTATGTAATGATTTATTCCTTATTCATTCCAAATCTTTTATGTTTTTCATGTTTCTCAAAACTCCATATTCATTTATCTTATTTCCTTTGTTACAATTTTCATGCACGAAGTTTAGAAATCTCATGTACTTTCTATACACTTATTCGAAGTCAATTCAAACCTAGCCACATAAACCAAAACCCTCTCTAACCCTACAAAACTAACTCCGCATTTGATTTAACCTTTTTATGACACTTGAAACTTTTTATTTACATATTATGGTGGTATTCAATATGATGACTTTATTATGTTCAGCATCACATACTTGAAATCTGGAGTAATCTTGTTTGTGTTAATACAATTCTAGTCTTTTAATGTTATTTCCCTTTTCGATGATGTCAAGAGGGGGAAGAATAGATATGTTTGTTGTTAATTGCTTGTTATTAGACCTTGTCAAGACTAATACTATCTTATTGTCTTTGAAAGGTGTTTAGTTACATTGGCACAAGTTGGTCAGCGGTTTAAGTAACTCTTGACATTTGTTATTCTCTTCTACTTGATCATTACTTTCAAGCTTCATTCAAGGTCATTCAAGAGAAATCATATTTTGAGGGGGAATAAAATTTGAAAGACTTGCCATCATCAAAAAGGGGGAAATTGTTGAGATATGTTCTTTTGATGATGACAAATATTTCGTATAATGTTTTCCTTGTGCTACTAATGTGTGTGTTCTCAAGTATGTATAGGTTCAAAGAATATTTTAATGAAGACATGAAGCTTGAAGAGAAGTGTGTCGTTGTTTAGTGTCACGTGTGTTGTAAAAATAAAGGAACGAGCAAATATATTACTGAGCAAGAATTAAACAGTCCGCTGATCTGTTTAATTTTGATGTGGTTTATGGACGCGCCTGAAATAATTCTTTGAACAAATTTTGATTATGATTTCGAAAAGATATTTCTAAACAATATTATTTTGAAATCTTTCAGCAAAATAACTTCCCTATTTTATGAATATAATTGACAAACAAATTTGATTTGATTTTGGGAATTGTTGTTGCTTGGAGAATAAGGCAAAATATCTTTTTATTATCTTAAAATATTCTAGGATTATCTTTTCAATATATTATCTTCTTGCTTTATTTTAGGAGATTTAGTTACTAAGACTTCTCCTATATATACAACACCATTATTCAGAAATAAGTACCCTTTTCATGTGCTTTAACGTTCTTGCAAAATTAGGTTTTTATGTTTTAAGCTTTTAAATTCATTTTGCAAATATTTTCTGAAAAGGTGTCTGTCTATATATCGAACAGTTCGTGAGACTGTTTAATTTGCAAATCTCTTATGTATTGCTCGATTCTCTTGCTAAAGGAATTCAATTTCGTCTCTATTAGTCTCATATTAAGACATTGTAAAAGAGACACATTTGATTGTAATATTTCATATCTAAAGAGAGAGCTTTGGGGTGCTAAAAGTTTAGCATTCGAGTCTACACAACTAGAGTTAGTTGTGGGGTGTTGGGGTACAAGGGTTTTGTACTCGAGTCGCACAACCGGAATAGGTTGTGGGGGTTTCTTTGTAGTCGGGGTTGATTACTAAAGAAACATTAATAAGAGAGATAGTGGATGTAGACCTAAAGAGTGTAGGTCGAACCACTTAAAAATTGCTTGTGTTTTGTTTCTCTTTAATTTGCTTTATGTTGTTTATTGCTTTCTATAATCGTGCACGCTTCCGCAAACACAAAGACTCTACCTATAGTCTATTGTGTTTATCCATCACGATTGCTTTCATAAGACTACAAACGATTTCCTTATTACATTCGTTTTTGCTTTCGTTTTATTTGAATAAATTATCACGTACTATACAGACAAGTCAATTGAACAGTACGACAGACTGTTCATTTTACAATCAATACTTATAATTTGATTTTAAGTTTCTTAAGCAACGAAATTTGTAAAAAGAGTACTCAATTCATCCCCTCCCCCTCTTGAGTACCGGATCCATAAACTCAACACTTTTCATCTTGGTGGGCTCGGTGTTTCTGCTACGGGAGATGTTTTGCATTATTTTTTTCTAGCGTCCCGTTTGCAGTCTGCAGATTTGCAGGCTAAGCTACTACGGGTTTCTAGTATTGTAGATGCTGGTCCTACTTTTGATGATGCCTTGCGGGTGTTCTCTGAGATTAGTGGTTCTCCTTTTTTACGCGATCCTAGTGAAATCGCTGCCCCTACACTTATGAAGAAATTGGCCGATATATATTTTGCGACAGTTGCTGCTTCTTTAGAATCTGTTTTTTCTTTGACACCGCGTCAGCTTGCGTTGTGGAAGTCTCATCAGGGTGCCCACTCCTCTGATTGGTTGTGTGCGGTTCCTATCTCTGGGTTGGGTCAGACTATGAATGGTAGGACTTACCGTAGTGTGTTGGGGTATCGACTAGGTATTCCGTTATTCACGATATCAGGACCTTGTCCTGCTTGCTCTCGGCTTTTTGCTGATGATGTTTATGGGGACCACGCTGTTTCTTGTACTAGTACTGTGGGTGTTAAGAATCGGCATAACCTTGTCCGTGACACCTTATTAGACATTTGTTATAGGTCTGGTATTTCTACGGGTAGGGATCGGAGGTGGATATCGGTTTGGTTGACGGCTATGGCAGATCTCTTCGTCCTGCGGATTTGCTGCTTTATTCCTGGAACAGAGGACGTGATGTGTGTGTTGATTTGACAGGGTCTTCCCCCTTGACTCAGACTGGGATGGCCGATTTGTGCCCGGTTGAGTTGTCGGTGATGCGGCTTATCGAAAGTGTGCTAAGTATGGGGATTTATGCGCGGCAGCTGGTTATGGTTTCCTTCCCCTCTCTTTCTCTTCGCTTGGGGAGCTGGGATCGAATGTTGTTGACTTGCTCAGGCGGATCCAGAAATTCTCGGTATCTCAGGATGTAGGGGCTCGAGTGGCCGCTTATATTTTTACTAGACTTAGCTTTACTGTAGCTAAGGGGGTAGGGGTCAAGATTGTCTCTCGGCTTCCCATCAATTTCATGTAAACCTCTATTTTTCCATTAATTAAAGATGCGTGCATCCTTCCATAATAATAATAATAAAAAGACCCGCTATGTTCATGTCTCATTTATTTTATTTTAATTCCTGGAATTTATTTTAATTCTTTTAAATTTTTCGGTTTTGAATCAATTCTCTAATTAATTCCGTTTTAAATCGAATTTTAGGTTAATTTTTTTTCATAGACTGACGTTGGTTTCCGCAACAATTTTATGATCAAAATTTTGAAATTTCAGTTTGGCTCCAAAGTCGTGTGTGCCGTGTCCAATAATCAAGGTGAATATGAAACCACTTATTTTGAAATTTCAGTTATGCTCCAAAGTCGTGTGTGCCGTGTGCAATAATCAAGGTGAATATCAAACCACTTATTTTGTTCACATCACATCTTGTTTTAGGCAAAAATTATTTATTGCATTCCTTTCCCTTTTACTAATTTCGTGAACATTTTATTTGAAGAAGCAATCCTCTTTTCACCTTATGTGAGCCGCGTGATTTGTTGAAATTAGCCCTTACCATTTTATTTTCACTTCATTCCACATTTCACATTTTCATATCCTTACCAATTAAGGTCGGGGCAGTTCGGAATGTCATACTATAAGGTTAGTTCGGGTCGGGTTGGGTAGTATCAGGTTTCGTGCAATTTTTGAATATGTTGGCCGATTAGTTTTGGGTTAAGCGAGTCAAGTTCTTATTTCTAATCCGGGTCATTTTTGGGTCAATGGAAAAGAGAAGAAAAAAGTATGTTTAGTGTTATTACATACGCCCTCCAATTCTAAGTAAACTTCCCCCTTCATTTTGATACAAAAATTAGGGTAATAGTGTAACACACAAGCCCACCATATAATAAAATTTGGATCACACAAATATATTACCCTACCATACAATTAAATTTGAACTACACAAACACTTACCAAAATTAGAAATAGAGAAGGTATTGTGAATAAACGAAAAAAGAAATAAGGAAGCTTGTTGTGAATCGGAGGGAGTATTTTAAATTAATGATAATTCCTCTTTATCTTAACGTAAACTAGGCTTAAAGCTGTGAAATTTCACAAGTCAATTCTAATATCTACTATATATAAAAGCAGAAACATTTCTTGTTATCTGATTGGTTGCTTGATTTAAGTAAAGAAAAAACAAAATTGGTCTCACTATCTTTTCTTCTAATTAATTACTTTCTCTCCTCACAACCCACATCACATTTAATTCTACTCTTCCCTTATAATTTTAGTGATTTCAAATTTAATAAACCATGCATTATAAAATTATTTTGTATAAATATTATTATATGACTGATACAATACGAATATCCAACAAATTCTTATACAACCTAACCGTCCAAATTTACAAATTACAAATAATAATAATAAAAAATACAGCTTGTGACATGAGACAATGGAGCAAGTGGGAGAGGGAAGTGAGAGATCGCAAGTTTGTGACCGTCACAAGTAACACATGCTGAACTTAAATGATACGTACGTCGAATTACCGGTAATTATTGACTTATTTATATTTTCACCACAATAGACAATAAACCTTATTTATATGCTCATATATCCAATAAAAACGCATGTTATTGCCACCCGTGCATTTTTTGCACGGGTTTAAAACTAGTATGATCATAAAGTTGAAATGATTTCAAATATACGAATTAATCACAATAAAATATATTATATCAGCGTTGTTATAGTATTATAATTTTTTTATTAAGTAACGCTAAATTCATTAATTAATCGTCAAACCTCATTTACAAATTCCTCTTGTAAAATTAAGTATCTCAAAATATAATATGATAACTCAGCTCGTCCTTGTAATCCTCTCTTCATGGAGTTATTAAGGGGCCGGGGGTCCTTCTGAGGGAAAAATGCTTACTTTTTATCAGCATTATAGATCGTCGATGAATAACACGTATCCATTGTAGGCTCATAGGACGAATCATCAACAAACCACTTTTATCTATCTCTATCTATTAAAACAACAACCACAAATCTGAGTTGTCAGCTTGTGGTTGAAAGTCAATTTTTCAAAGATCAAACTTTTTCTCCCTAATTCACTCACCCACGTTCTCTACATAATTTAATTACAATTCTTCTTCTTAGAGCTTTGAAAATAAATAAACTAAAATAAAAATTCTATAAGCAACAATTCAGAAATTTGTAATTTTTGTAGATGGATACAAAAATATTTTCTTGGAAAAAATTCATGGATGACATTTTTACTAAATCGGTCACTAGATCTACAAAATTCAATAATTAATGAGTAATGCTTCCCATAAATAAACTTTGAAATAAACTTAGATATAACTAAATATGTAAAAAAAATTGGATAATGAAAAATCTCATAATAAAACGGGAGTATTAATTAAGAAATGGTTGCAATAAAAAAGAGAAAAAAAGTTAATCCTTCCTTATTAAAGCAACAACCCAAATGCTGAGTTGTCATGCATACCTTAAAAGTAGGATTTTGAAAAAGCAACTTTTTATTTAGAATAAAACTTACTCATATTATTTTGCAAGATTGTTGTGTAATTGACATATTGATATTAGATTTTTGATAGTTTATCATATGCCAAGATTAAAATATTTATTATAAATTCATTGGGAAAAAATGAATTCGAAAATCAACTTATTTTTGTAGCATAATTAAAATTAATAATAATCGAAATTTAAAAACATATTTAATATGTAAATAATCATGTATGTAAGTTAATTTTTTTTTATTAAAAAAAATTACAAACTTTGTATAATATATTTAAGAATAAAATGTTAATAAATTAAGAATAAAATCACAGAGATATTATTGTTACAATTGCAAGTTATCATAGATTTGAGAATGCCAAGGTATTTCACGTTGTACATGGATATAGAGAGAAGATTAATAATTAATAATTAATAAAGAACAATCAATCGATATTAAATAAATAAACTCCTCCATTTAGTTCAATTAAAATGGGACCCATATAATGTAAATAGATACGAAATTAGTAAGTCATTTGGGTCTCGGTTAAAAATAAAAGGGTCGCGAAAAACATATAAAAAAGATACAAATAAGTGGTTTCTCAATAACTTAGGGAAATATTGTCTCTCGCCGATTTTTAGTGCTTTATATATGGAGTATTTTAATCATTTTTCTTTTTTGAATTGAACTTATATTTTTTAACTTATTCGTGTTATACTTATACGGAGTATGTTTTAACCTGATTCACGGGATAGGTTACAGACAAATTTTGACCTCATAAATGAAAATAGCGTTTACATGGAATTAAACCATTAATAATTGCAACTTTTTTTTAGAAGGGGTTATAACCGTTCTCATGAAACTCTTAGGAACAAAATATTCATTACTTACATTACTTATAATTAAGTGAAAAAAAGTATCAGAAAATTACTTATAATTGTGTTTGTAGTTTAACTAAAATACTAAATTAATTTTATTAATTATTATTTCAAAATATAATATATAAATTTTGATATTTACACTTATAAACTTTGGCTGAAATAATTTTACACTAACATTAGATCAAGTTTTTATTTTATTTGTTTTATGTTCACATTTAACATAAACTTATCATTCACCAATCGAGTCAAAAATGTGGATTTGGATTGAGTTCACACCCTAAATTGACGGGTCAATTGAAGTCAGAGGCAATCAGATTATATGCATGTTAAGACTTACAAGTGTTGACCCTATAAAGTAGAGGCGAAGCTATGCCTGGGCCGAGAGGGCCATGGCCCGGGCAAAGCTTCATAAGTTAAGTAGCAAATAGTAACAATGTCGTCATTGATCTACAGTTGGCATAGTGGCTTGTTTGCCAGTTAGAACTTATTAACTCATGTGATCCCAGGTTCAAGTCCTGCTAGGCACCCTTTCATGAAATTTTTTTTTAACTTTTTTTAGAATTTCCTTGTTTTGTCTAAGATTCTTATTCCTTAGATTCTTATTCCTTAACCTTTATAGTTTATATGAAATAATTTTTTAACTTTTTTCCGATTTTCTTATTATGTCTAAGATTTCATTCCTTATTCTTTTATAGTTTGATTACATGGAGTATTATCTACTCTTATTTATATTCATATCGTTAAATTTAGCAAGTAAATAATTTCATAATATTTCTAAAATCCGGGACTATTTTTATCATTGGAACAAGTTGTCTTCTCGGCTGTCAATATTATCATCAAGGTAACTTTTACGATTTTGGTCTCACCTTTTAATTATAAGACCGTCTTATAAAATACTAAAATAACCGTTGTGACATTTATGATAAATTGTGTATAGATGGAGAATAAAATGAAAATCGGCCCGTCCTATAATTGTATCCTAGCTTCGTCCCTGCTATATAGGGTCAGGTAAAGTACAATATACATAGCAGCTCAAATTTCGACACGTTTACGTATACAATATGGACTCCATGTTGCTTAACAATGAGGTAAAATATTTTGATATTAATATTTGATTCTTATACATAAGATGTAATTTTTGTAGAGGGGGTTATTGTTCAACAATCGATTGGTAAAACATCTTTGTTAGGGTAAAAGGTTGTTGATTGATAACGAATTTTATAACTCAAAACTTTAATTTTAATATAACTTGATACATAATTGATAAGCATTTAATTAGTCACATTTTTCCCCTCATTTTCGTCCTCATTTTGGTCCGTTTACACGGATTTGCGTGCCCTTGATTGCATTTGCTTCCCGATTACCCGTACTATAAATGTCGATCTTAATTTGTAGGAATTAAGGCGGAAATGAAGAAATCGGAGCAATAAGGTCTTGCATGAGTCGGGATTCGAAGATGAGATGAAGAAGTGAAGAAATGAGCCCCCAGGTGGTGCAGGCCGGCCTACTGACCGGCGGCCGGCCCACCGGCCCAGACCACCACTCTACAAATGAAAGAAGTTGAAAAAGAGAAGAAAAGGCCCAGGTAGCGCCGGCCGGTCTACCGGCGGCCGGTCGACTACCCGGCCTACACCTACATCAGAATGCCATTGAGAGTCAAATGATGCTCCAGGCCGGTGAGGGACCGGCGGCCGGTCGACCGGCCCAGACCCCCATTTTTCCATACTTAGTGAAATTTTGAAGATTTTGAAGACGAAGAGGCTGAAGTCACTGATGTGCCCCAGGCCGGTCAGAGGCCCGGCGGCCGGTCGACCGGCCAGGAACGCAACATCGCAAAATCCGCCTCCTCTTCTAATTTCTTCCCTAATTTTGGAGAGACCTATATATACCCTTCCCCTAATGTTTTGTAGGCAGTTTTTACATTCCTCTTAGCACAAAACCCTAGATAATTTGTAACCTAAATTAGTCCTAATTACTCTCCTAATCATTCGCTAATCAAGCTTAGTTTCTCATTTCAAGTTGTTAGATCTAGTCTTTCATTTCAGTTTTGGGTTTGTATTGAGGATTCTAAGGGTGAAGACATTCTCCCTCTTCATTAATACAAGCTTGTTGGTATTAAATTTCTCATCTTTTTGTTATTTATGCAATTTAATTACATTTCTAGTTTATTGTTCATCTTTTGATTGTTATTATTATTCATCTCATAGCATAATGTTTATTGAACTCCTCCTTCCCTTTACTTGTTTGATTCCCCTTAGTATGTGTGAGTAGTTCTCCTCTAGGGTTTAGGGGGAGCCTAAGGGAGGATTATGTGGGGTATTAGGTTGGTTAATTAGTAAGTTTGTGGTAAATAATTTGGGTATTGCTCATATGAACACCAAGTGTTTGATGAAATGTGTAAACGAAAGTTACCCATTTTATCAAGCATGGTTTGATTATTTCTTAAGCGACGGTGGTAGAAATGATTAGACTAATGTTTATATGGGTGATTTGAGACAAATGCGATGGCTTTGTTGATGATTATCGATTGTTGAGACATTAGCAATTGATTTTACTCGAATTACTTACCCATTTGCTAATTACCCGACTAGCCCATTAATCCCCCTAAGGTGAACCCTTCACCTTAGTCTTTCCCTTAATTGTTTTCATCTTTATTACTTAGCGATTACTTGTTTTTCCTTGTTTTTAGTTAATCTTCCAACCAATCTTTTATTAGGCTAGAATAGGATTCATGCAAACTTGTAGTTGACCCCCTCCATCCTTGTGGTTCGACCCCGACTTCCGCTATCGCATTAGTTGGGATTTACAAATTGTTTTGCTTGAGCGGTACGCGACAAATCGTTCATCAAATGGCGTCGTTGCCGGGGATGGCGTAAGGAAACTCGTAGTTTGTTTTGTGTCTTAGATTTAGCCAAGTTACTTGTTGTTTTTGTTGGTTTTTAGTTGTTAGATTATTTGTAGAGTGCCTTGCATTATTGTCTTTCCCTAGTGTGCCCAAAAACACACTAGGAGTCTAACTTGTTTTTGAGTTGCTTTGAGTGCATGCCTAGGGGTGAAGGGTTGTTCTTGAGCCATCCGGAGCCCGAAAGGTTATTTAGGACTCTCCGAGCTAACACTCTTGCTCGGGTTAGGAATTCAAGAAGAGTTAGCCATCAACAAGCCAATACTTCAATTGCTTCTACATCCACTCCAACAATCGATCTCCCACAAAACAACACCATTGAACCTATATTTGAAAACCCCTTCTACAATACATTACCAAATACACCACCCACAATACCTCAACAACAAAATCAACCACAAATGACGACTTTACGTGATCGTAACCGTCCCAACCACGATGATACCCAATCTCCAATCAATTTCGGTGTCTTGGCCCCAAATAATTTTGAGATTCACCCGGCTCAAATGAGTTCTATTGAGCGGGATAGCTTTGGAGGCCTCCCCGATGAAGATGCTCATGCCCACTTGAGAAATTCAAAAGTAGGGTAGGAATCATGAAAAGGAATGGTGTACCCGAGGAAACCCTTTGCCTCATGTTGTTCCCATTTTCCCTCAAAGACCGGGCGGAGAGGTGGTTGAATAACCATCCTCCAAACACTTTCACTACTTGGGATGACTTGGCTAAGGAGTTTCTAAGTAAGTACTACCCCGCCTCCAAAACGGCGATGCTAAGAAATGAGATTACAACCTTCCAACAAGAGGATGGAGAATCCTTGGGAGAAGCATGGGATCGGTTCATTGACTTGCTTGCCCGATGCCCTCACCATGGAATTGCGGATTGGTATGTATGTCACTCAAACATTCTATCAAACTCTCCTCCCTCAAACCAAGGCTATGGTGAATGCTTCCGCGGGGGGGAGTTTTGATCATTTGAATGACCAACAAGGGGCGGCATTGATTAAGAAGATGGTTGAATCGGAGTCTAGCTATGGTACTAGTTCTAGAGGAAATAGCTTGAGAAGGAGTTCTAAGTATCCAAGTGAAAACTTTTCAAATGCGGATACCAATGCCAAGATCGATTTGCTTACACAAACTTTTACAAAGGGTTTTGCCGAGCTTCAAAAAGCTCAAAATCAAAGTCAAGGCCATCATGTGAATGAAGCTAGTGGGTCTTATGCACCTCCTATGGTGGAAGCTTATCAAACCCCCACTTGTGAAATTTGCAATGGATATGGACACACCTTGGAAGTTTGTGGGAACAATGTTTCTTATAACAATGAAGGAGGAAACGATTATCAACATGTGAATGCTTTCCAAGGTATCAACAACAACCCACGGCCCTCAAGGCCTCAATTCCAAAGCCAAGGAACTTACAACCCAAATTCAAATTTCTATCATCCAAGCTCAAAATTTCACCCAAACATGAGCTACAAAAGCCAAAATGTCTTAAACCCTCAACACACACAAACTCAACCTTCCAACCCTCCGGGTTTTTCCCAACCTAGAGGGGGAGGTCAATTTTCAAGAGGAAACTATAACAATCAATTCAACAACTCTCAACAAGGTCAAGGATCAAACCAATTCCAAAATCAACAATTCAATGATCAAGGTTACAATAACCAAGGTAACTTCCAAAACCAAGGTAATTGGAATCAAGGTCAAGGAAATTGGAATCAAAATCAAGGGAACCAAAACTTCAACAATCAAGGCCAAGGTAATTTTTACCAAGGCAATCAAAGCAATCAAGCAAGCCAAGGGGTTCCCGATCAATCTTTCCAAGGCCAAGGGCCAAATTTCAACAACAACCAAGGGTCAAATTTCAACAATCAAGGTTCAAGGGGACAACAAGGGAATTTTAACAACAACCAACAAGGAAACTTTAACAATCAAAGAAACAACAACCAAGGGTCGAGTAGTCGGAATGACTATGCTTTTGCCCTTCCTTTGACAAATCAACCCCACCAAGAGAATGATCCTTCAATAAGTGAAGTTTTGCAATTAGTCAAAAACATGGAAATCCAAAACAACTTGACTTTGCAAAATGTCACTAATGCTCACAAAAAGGAGGTGAGAGAATTGGAAGCTAGGTTAGCTTCTCAAGCTTTGAACAATCCTCAAAGGCCTCCGGGAGGTCTACTTGCTCAAGGGAAAAGCTCCAAGGATGCTTCATCAAGCCACCATGCATGTGCGGTGACTTTAAGAAGTGGACTAGTGCTTGATAACCCCTACATGGATATGATGAATGATGAGATTCCAAATGATGAGCATGTTGAGGAAGGAGAAGAATTTGAAGAACCCATTTTGACTCCTACTTTGGAGTTAAAAGATGATGGAAAGGGTGAAGATGATCAACCCAAAGAGGGAGAAGAAGGGTATGTCGAAATTATGCCTTATGAAGATGAGATGAACAAGGATGCTAATGATGACGGAGTAGAGGTACAACCACTAGCAAGAGCTAAGGTAACCAAGAAAACTCCCATGCCAAAGGTATCTTTTAGTACTCCACTTGTTGTTTCCGATATCCCCTACCCCTCTAGAGCTTTGAAAACTAAGGAAAACTTCAAGTTCACCCAATTTAGAAAAATGCTTGAGGGACTTGAAGTGACCTTACCTTTCACCGATGTTATACTAAACATGCCCACATACTCAAAATTTCTAAAAGACATCTTGACTCATAAGAGGACTTTGGGTACCCAAGATGTTATGATTATGGAGGCGGAGTGTAGTGCTCTCCTCATTAATCCTAACTCTTTCAAAATGCCAAAAAAACTTGGGGACCCCGGAAGTTTCTCTATCCCTTGTGTTGTGGGGGGGAGTCATGATTTCAAGGGCATTATGTGACAATGGTGCAAGTGTAAGTGTCATTCCCTTAACTATTGCTAAAAGAATTGGACTTGAAAGTTTAACCCACACTTCTATGACTCTACAACTAGCGGATAGGTCCGTTAAGCAACCTTTGGGTGTGCTTGAGGACGTACCCGTTAAAGTTGGCAAATTTTTGATCCCCACGGATTTCGTTGTCCTAGATATCCCGGAGGATAGCCACACTCCCATTATCCTTGGTAGGCCCTTTTTGGCTACCGGAGGTGTCCTCATTGATGTGAGGGACGGGCGGCTAACCTTTAGGGTGGGAAACGAAACCCTTGAATTTAATCTTCCTCATCTAGTGAAGGGACCAATGTTTCACAAAGCTTGCTCGGTAGAAGTCATTGAAGAAGTGGTTGAGAAAGTGCATGAAGAAGAAAAATGTGAAGAAGAAGCTCTACAAGTGGCACTCCATGATGAGGAGATAGGAGATGACCATGAGGTAGATGATGAACTCTTGAAGAAGGTGGAGGGCCTTCTCCCTCCAAAGGTACAACTTAAGCCCTTACCTCCCTCACTGAAGTACTCTTTTTTAGGTGAGGGAGAGACTTATCCCGTTATCATTAATGCTAATTTGAGTGAGGCCCAAGAAATTGAACTTTTGAAAATCTTGAAAACTCATAGGGGCTCACTTGGATATAGCATTGATGATATCAAAGGTTTAAGTCCTAATCTTTGCATGCATAAGATTGTCTTGGAGGAGGGTAGCAAACCTAAGGTAGATGGGCTACGTAGGTTGAACCCTAAGATGGCGGAAGTGGTGAAAAGTGAGGTTATGAAGTTGCTAGAGGCCGGGATAATTTATCAAATAACCGATAGCTCTTGGGTGAGCCCCGTCCATGTAGTTCCCAAGAAAGGAGGGGTGACTATGGTGGAACAAGAGGATGGGACTCTCTTGGCTTCTAGACCCGTGACCGGGTGGCTGATGTGCATTGACTATCGCAAATTAAATGCCGCCACCCTCAAAGACCACTACCCCATTCCCTTTATTGACCAAATGCTTGAAAGGTTGGCGGGGCATTCTTACTATTCATTTCTAGATGGTTATTCCGGGTTTTTCCAAATCCCCATACACCCGGAAGACCAAGAGAAAACCACATTCACTTGTCCCATAGGAGTTTATGCTTATAGGAGGATGCCCTTTGGGCTTTGTAATGCTCCGGGGACTTTCCAAAGATGTATGACGGCAATTTTTGCCGATTTTCTTGAGAAGAGTATGGAGGTCTTCATGGACGACTTTAGTGTCCATGGAGACTCATTTGATCTTGGGCTAATGAATTTGTCTCATGTTTTGCAAAGATGTGAGGAGCACAACCTCGTCCTCAATTGGGAGAAATGCCACTTTATGGTGGAGGAGGGGGTTGTGCTTGGGCACATCGTGTCTAAGAGAGGCATAGAAGTTGATATGGCTAAGGTTTCGGTGATAGAAAACTTGTCACCCCCTACTAATGTGAAGGGAGTGAGAAGCTTTCTAGGCCATGCGGGCTTTTACCGACGTTTCATCAAAGATTTTTCTAAAATAGCCAAGCCTTTAACTTCTCTTCTTCTCAAAGACACACCATTTGTATTTGATGAATTTTGCTTGAGTGCTTTTTGTAGGTTGAAGGAGGCTCTTGTGACGGCTCCCATAATCCGATCACCGGATTGGAGCCTTCCCTTCGAAGTTATGTGCGACGCCTCCGATTATGCGGTCGGGGCGGTGCTTGGCCAAGTTGTGGACAAGAAGCACCATGTAATCTACTACACAAGCAAAACTCTTGATCAAGCCCAAGTCAACTACTCTACGACGGAAAAGGAGATGCTAGCCATTGTTCATGCCGTGGAAAAGTTCCGGCAATACTTTGTTGGTGCTAAAGTTGTGGTATACTCGGATCACTCCGCTTTGAGGCAATTGTTAGTGAAAAAGGATGCAAAACCAAGGCTCTTGAGGTGGGTTCTTTTACTTCAAGAGTTTGACTTGGAAATTAAAGACAAGGCGGGGTCGGAGAATGTTGTTGCCGACCACCTATCTAGATTGACTACCGAAGATCATGGGTTGAAGGATGAGAGTGGCCCGATCAATGAGTGGTTGAGAGAAGATAGTTTGATGATGATAGGTGGTAAATCACCATGGTTTGCGGACTTGGCAAATTTGATTGTGAGTGGGTTTATTCCGGAGGAGTTGGATGCTAGGGCTAGGAGGAAGTTGAAGCATGACTCAAAACGCTATTTTTGGAATGACCCACATCTTTTTCGCAAGTGTGGTGATGGCATGTTTCGAAGATGTGTTCCTAGAGAAGAAGGTATGGAGATAGTTGATAGAATTCACAACTCGGCCTATGGGGGCCACCTTGGTACATCTCGCACCATTGCAAAGGTGTTACAAGGTGGTTTCTATTGGCCATCTATGTTCAAGGATATCCACTACTTTGTCAAATCTTGTGATCGGTGCCAAAGAACGGGGAATATTAGTCAAAGGAATGAGATGCCCCTTCAAAACATTCTTGAGATCGAGCTTTTCGATTGTTGGGGAGTAGATTTCATGGGACCATTCCCCAACTCTTGTGGGAATGAGTACATTTTGGTAGCGGTGGACTATGTGTCCAAGTGGATTGAAGCCGTTGCCACCCCAACAAATGATGCTAAGGTTGTTATCAAGCTCTTCAAAAACACTATATTTCCGAGATTTGGGACCCCAAGGGTGGTGATTAGCGACGGGGGTTCGCACTTTAGGAAGAGCACTTTCAAGTTCTTACTTTCTTCCCATGGTGTCACTCATAAGACCGCTCTTGCCTACCACCCTCAAACTAGTGGGCAAGTAGAGGTCTCAAACCGTCAAATAAAAGCTATCTTGGAGAAGACTACAAGCAAAGGTAGGAAGGATTGGTCTCAAAAGCTTCCGGATGTTCTATGGGCCCTTCGCACCGCCTTCAAAACTCCCCTCGGCACAACTCCCTACAAGCTTGTTTATGGAAAAGCTTGTCACTTGCCAATCGAGTTGGAGCACAAGGCATGGTGGGCCTTAAAGGAGATGAACTTTGATATTGATATGGCCGGAGAGCTACGATTTCTCCAAATGAATGAACTTGAAGAGTTAAGACTTGATGCCTACGAGAGCTCAAAGATCTACAAGGAGCAAACAAAGAAATGGCATGATGCCAAATTGGTTGATAAAGATGTAAAAGTGGGTGACCAAGTCTTACTCTATAATTCTAGAGTCAAGTTGTTTCCGGGAAAGCTACGCTCTAGATGGTCGGGTCCTTTCAAAGTTATCGACATTTCACCACATGGAGCTTTTGAACTTTGGAGCGAAGAAGGTGGTAATTTCAAAGTCAATGGGCATCGAGTGAAAAGATATTTTGATGGCGATGAAAAAGGAACGGTGGAAGTACTCTTCCTTGGGGATCCTCTTCCCGAGGAGGAGTCTTGTTTGTAAACTCTTGTGAATTGATAGGTTTGGTGGAGTCCCTCAACAACCACCAATTTTTTTTTTTGTATATAGCATGCATATTAGGAATAGTTGTGAAGATTTGGATTTGTGTACTCGGGTATTTCGTCTTTGGAAGCAGTTTTAGGTAGTTTTGAAACATTTGTAGTCGGGTTTGGATCAAAACCGTATCATTGGGAATATGTTGGTAGGGTCGAGTTTGTTGGTGACTTGGGTTTCTTAGGGGATTTGTTGAGAATTTGAAGACGAGAAGAAGTGCTCCAGGCCGGTCGACCGGCAGCCGGGGTGCCGACCGGCCCAGAGCACTCCAGAAGGTGAATTTTGAAGTTTGAAAATTGAAGTGCAGGTATTCCAGGCCGGTCGACCGGCAGCCGGGGTGCCAACCGGCCTGGAGCACATTATCATAGGAGAAGGTTTTTTGGGAATTTTCGAGCTGTATTCTGTGCCGGTTGACCGGCGGCCGGTCTGACGACCGGCCCAGAGCGCGTATAACTGAAAATTTGAAGATTGCATATTTTGAGCTGAGTTCCAGGCCGGTCGACCGGCAGTGTGACACCCTCAAATTTGCGGAAAGAAAAAAAAATAATTTAAATACATAAATGTAAGATGAAAATACAAACGAAGGTGTCATAAAATAAAAAGGGTCATTACAAAACGGAAATAATATTCTACAAAAGAAATATACAAGACGGGAGACATATCTCCCGTATAAATACGGAAATAAAAGTGTGTCCAATAATATACAAACTATGAACCGAATATAGGTCCAAGGTAAATACTTCGCTCGCTAGCTCGTCCATGTACCCCAAATATGCAACACCACCTGTTCGACCGCATTAAATATAAAAACGGAAGCCACAGTCAGTGGGGAGTAACTCCGAGTCCTCCCAGCCACGAAATGTCGAGTTTAATGAAACATGAAAACATAAAAGCAATGTATATATAAAATACAAAACCTTAACATATATGATATGCTTTTCATGTTATGAAACAGTTAACTAACATATAACCTAGCATATGAAAGCTATCATGTAAATCGATAATAAAATATAACTTTCGCATGGTGGGAAGCTGGTTTGATGGCCCTCCAGCGGGTACCATGTAACATGGACCTGATACACTCAAACCCTAATCAACACGTAATCATGTGAATCAGTTAACAATCGTTATCCAAACTCTATCAACCTTAGCCGGCTTGCATCTCACCTTCTAAGATTCATAGAATCATACAAACATGAAAGACAAATACTTCTACAAACAGGCATAAGTTCTTAGTCAAGTCAATAGTCGACTTCTGTAACTCGAGGCTATACCACAAGGTAGGAAAACATCCTAGTCCTAGACTGATCAGACCTAGCGACAACAGCTATTCCATTCCCCGTCCCATGACATAACCGTCTATGAGAAACTCTACTAGGCGACCCCCCTAAGCAGAGATGGCTAGTACTTAAGCTGGCTCCAGTCCCAAAACGGATCAGGGAGCCATGCCCCGACTTGGAGATAAGCCCCCCAGGCCGTGACACAAAAGCTATCAAGCTGTGAACTCCATATGCTCGTTAAAGATAGTACGGGCCTATCAATGTCCTGGTCCAAGCTACTCATTTAGAATTAGTATGGTCAAGACGCCATATACTCATAATTCTCTATGGGTACTTAGTCAACACGACACCAACCATATAATAAAACAGTCACAGGAAAACATCCTATCATGTGACTAATTGCATATAAGTAATAAACACATAACATATCGCCTCATATCGACTAAGGCTAATTCAATAATTAAATACAACTTTACTTGAAGACAAATCCCCGACCCGAGTCCCGCGACGGGTCATCAGTCAAATCGGGGCTGACTAGATCTTAGTTTGACCAAACCCGTTGGATCAAACCGGCTAGAAACAGAGTCTTTATCACATAGACAAAAATCAACATATTCATTACATGTTATTTTATTAAAACTTCTAACATGTGATTTATTAAATCTTACTAAAAACCCGCTTGACTTAAAGGATATCAAATTTAACTATAATCTCGTATTATAATTTCTAACATGTGAGAAATAATAATTTTATGAAAAACCTTTTTCATTAAATATTTTACTTATTAATATTTCTCGCTTGCTAATTATTACAAAACTCGATAAAGTGACGATAACTCAAAAACCGTCACAAGTCCCAAAGTAGGACCCACGTGCTGAGTTGGGCCGGACCCCACATGGGCCTGGATGGGCCCCACGGCCTGTTTTGGCTAAAATGGCAGATTTTACAACTTTTACTTAAACCGTTTTCTTAATATTTCCCGCATGCTTTAACATAATTAAAACCCGTCAAAACAACAATTAAACACTCAAACATCGACACAACCCAAAGACCAAAACCCGGACCCACCATGGACCAACCCAGACCGGGTCTGAACCGGCCTGGACCGGTCTGGTTTGGTCCGGTTCACTCGGCCCCTTTCACATGGTTCAAACAACACCACTTCTAAATTAATTCTAACATGTTTTAATTAATCAACACCCATTTTAACAACCAATTTAACCATCCATCATACAAAAATCATTATTATGAAAGATCATCCAAATTCATCAAGAACAATCAACATTTATAAATTCATCAAGAACACTAAACATATTAAAATTTCCTAAACAACATAAAAATCATAACTTAGTAAAAATCATCAAAATTTATCAAGAACCCTAAACATATTATAAATTCATACAAAATCATAAAAATCATAACTTATGGAAAATCATCAAAATTTACCAAGAACACTAAACATATTAAAATTTCCACACAACCTAAAATCATAACTTTATGGAAAATCATAAAAATTCATACAACATAATAAAAACAACTCCTTATCATATTACTACCAAAAATTCCATAAATCATAAAAACATGAACTAAAACAAAGATGAACCAAAAACTAAAGAAACAAAGGCTAAAGCTATGTTACTAACTAAAACCATAAAAACCATAACATGAACCAAAACAAAAGCTATGTGACATTTATTCGTCGAGTAAATCGGAATTGTTACCTTAGCTAGCAAACCACTTAGCACAAAATAATAATAAGAAGTATATAATAAGAAACCCTCCTACTAATCTTCACCCAAAATATACGAGTCACCAAACTCGTCTTCAAAATCTTCCCCTATAAGAAATGACAAGAAAAACATGATTAGAATTTAAACTTGATTTTCCATAATTAAAGGGTTGAAAACGATTTTGTCGGAATTTAAAATAAAACGTACTTGAAGATGGGGAGCGAAGAGGAGATCCTAGAAATATAAGTTAGGACGGATTTAATTAAGAAATGAAGGTTTTATGAAGGTTTTGCTCAAGAACGATGAAGAACGGATGAAGACCGCGAAGAACGCTCAAGAACGATTAAAGAAAGTGATATTTTGATCTTAATTTGATTTGTTGAAAAATGAAAAGTTGTTTGTGAGTAGGAATGAGTGGATGAGTGCCGTGTAAATATAGGCCAAAATAGTGAGTTGGGTTTTGTAATTGTTGTTATGGAATTGACCCGGTCTAATAATTATATTACCGTAATTAATTAGATATTAAGTTAATTGAATTAAATATCAAGATATTATGTTATTGTAATGAAAAGAAAGAAAATATCAAGGTCAAAGAGAGAGGAAAAACCGTGTGATATGGTGACTGTCGGGTCAGTTTTGTAAACGATGTGCGTAATTTTCGTTAACTGATCGATAAAGTTAATAAATATCTAGATATTTTGATTAGTTTAATCAAAAGAATTAAAATATCTAATGTGAGTGGAAAACGATGACCTGGGCGCGTGACTCATGCCAAAGTCGAGTTTCGGTTTCGTTGCGCGTTTTACCATGAGTCGGGAATAGTTACATGACGTTCGGTTAAAACCGTAAACGTTATTCTTTAAATTCCGAATAAATTCAAAATAATTATATTAAATTATGATAAATCTTAATAAATCTAAATAAAAATAAATCAAAAATATTATTTGTTTTAAATAAAATTTCGGTCTTCATACTTATGAGACGAGTCGGGAAAAGTCAACGGAAGTCAAAGTTGACTGAAAAGTCGAGAAAAGTCGAAGATGACTTAAAAGTCAAGAAAAGTTTAGGACGACTTAAAAGTCAAGAAAAAGCCAATGACGACTTTAAAAAGTCAAGGAAAAGTCAAAGACGACTTTTGTCAAGAAAAGTCAAAGATGACTAAAAACGGTCTTTTCATGAAATCTCTCAAAAATTCCAAATACGAACGCGGAATTTCAAAATAAGACTCGGAACAAAAATTCCTATTTTAAAAACTTAAGTTCTACTGAAAAGTGTTAGTAAATATTTTTACTAGAAAAATAGGGTACTTTTCGGGTTGTTACATATAGAGACTCACTTTCATTTGTTTCAGGATTGCTGCTTTACAAAGTATTGCTTTGGCTTGATTCAGGAATGGTTGCAGTTTGATTCAAGTTGCTGTTACAATTCTATCAGAATGCTGAAGATCAGAGCTGAATCTTGTTTTCAGAGGAAGGTTATGTGGGCTGTGATCAGTGCAGTTCATTATGGAATTTGGCGAGCTAGAAATATTTGTAGGATTGATAAATATTGTATGTTACGAAGTAAAATTGTTGAGCAAGTTAGAATTGATATAAGATTAAGGATAATGAATGTTAATGTAGGGCAACTTAGGCTAAGTGATAAGAGGTGGTGTAGTGAGAAGGGTTTAATGTAATGATGTTTTTAGATGATAGTTGGTATGAGGCTATGCTAACAATGGTTCTTGTAATGTGTGCCTAAGGCAATTTGATTAATATTAATTACATTGATACCAAAAAAAAGATATAAGCCTATCTAACCTTAAATATTTGAAGACTTGGGGTTGTCCCGCTTATGTTAAGTGATCGCAGTCAGATAAGCTTGAAACTAAATCTTACAAATGTATATTTGTCTGTTATCCAAAGGAAATTATGATATACTATTTCTATCATCCTTCTGAACACTAAACCTTTGTGGTCAGAAATGCAACATTTTTAAAAAAGGAATTCCTTGAAAGAGGAAGTCACGGTGAAGAAATAAATCATAATGAGATCACAGATACCAATGAGTCAACAGTGACTAAAGAACATGAGATACCTATGGAGTAACCTTTATTTGATATCTTAGAATTGCCAACAACGGGTCAAAACTCAAATGTTGTGGAAAAATAGTTGATTAATGAATCAACGCAGGAACCTGAGCAACATGAAAATCAAATTGTACATGAGCCACCTAGATGATCAGTCAGAGAACGTCATGCACCAAATATATTGAATCCATTAGTGCAAGTTAATAAGTTTAATTAATCATATTGATGATATAACTCACATTGATGATGATCCTAGGTGCTTTAAATAAGTTATGGCAAGTCTAGAAAATGAGAAATAATGGCTTCACGGTATGGATTTATGAGAATGAACAAAGTGTGAAATTTGAATGATAACTCGTAAGGAGATAAAATTCATTGGATGAAAATGAGTGTTTAAGATAAACATTGGAGCAGACGGTAAGGTTGAGACCTATAAGGCCCATGTTATTGCCAAGGGGTATAATCAAGACGGAGGTATTGATTATGAAGAAACGTTCTTCCCTGTGGCAATGCTAAAATCTATTCGTATTTTAGCATTAGATGCATATGCTAAAATCCGTTGTGATCGATAAGCCCGCTTGGTAGCACCTCTAGAGGAACAAAGTAATGCAAGTGCATTAGATGCATATGCAGAGTACTCTAAAGAGAGTACTACTACAAAGTGCATTATTTTAGCCTCCATGGATCCTGAAGTTCTGAGACAACATGAAAATATGACTGCTCCATAAATAATTGCACATCTTAAGAAGATGTACGAGTCTCAAAGTAAGGTATTTAGATATGACATATCTAAGTCATTAGTTAAATCTGGATTTGTGGATAACGTTAGTAGCTCTTCTACGAGCAAGTGAAAAATGCAAGAACATGTCTATAGAATATCCACTTGCATCCAAGGATACTTTGAGCAAGTATAAGGGTAAGAGAGTGATGACTGACCAGTCAAAAGGTGAATGTTTCTTTTGCAAGAAGAAAGGACACTGGAAAACAAATCGTTCGGGTATAAGATAACTCTAAAGGGCAAGGAACAAGGTAAAACAATTGTAAAAAATATTTTCATGATTTCTTTTACAACTATTGATACTACTAAATGGGTATTTGATATCGGAGTAATTTTAACCTATGAAATATGTTGCAAGGTTTAAGGATCAATACATGGTTAAAGAAGGGACAACTCAACCTGCAAGGTGGAAATGGAACAAATGTTGATGCCCTAGTTGTAGGAACTGTCTCTCTTAAAATGCCTAATGGCAAGAGCATAACATTAGAATATTGTTATTATGTTCCTAATTTTGTTACATTTTTTCCATGTCTTCTTTGGAGAAGTGTGGATTCAGAACAATTTTCTATAATAATCAATGTTTTATCTATCATGGTGTTCATTTATAAGTAAATGATTATTTGTAGTTTGGTCTTTATCTTTTACTTGAGTTGGTGATTTGTCTAATTATGACTATTTATGGCCATAAGAGGAAGATAAATAATCAAGGTAATCAAACTTACCTTTGGAACTGTAGGCTTGGTCACATTGCAGAGAAAAGAGTAAACAAGTTTAATCTTGAAGGGTGCCTTAGTCAATATGATTATGAAATCTATGACACTTGTGAATCTTGTCCCTTAGGGAAGTTGACCGATTCTCCTTTAAATAAACTGGATAAAAAGCTAGTATGCTTATTGGACTCATACATTCTGATGCATGTGATCCAATGAAAGTTCAAGCTAAAGGTGTATATTCTTACTTTATCACCTTAATTGACGATATGTCAAGATTTTTATTTGTTTATCTAATGAAACACAAGTCCGAATCATTTTAAATGTTCAAAAGATTTCGCAGTGAAGTTGAAAAGAAAACAGGTAAGAATATAAAGGTACTAAGATCTGGTCGTGGAGGTGAGTTTCTCAGTGACGAGTTCATTGATTATTTTAGACAAGATGAGATATTTTCATAGTGGACTTCTTGTGGAACGCCACAACATAATGATGTTTCAAAAAGGAGAAACCGAACCTTCTTAATTAGATATGGTGAGATCCATGATGGGTTCACTGATATTCTTATCTTCCTATGAAGATATGTTTTTGAAGCTGCTGAGTACATATTAAACAAAGTTCCCCACTAAGGCCCTCACTAAACACCATATGAGATATGGAAGGGATATAAGCCTATCTAACCTTAAATATTTGAAGACTTGGGCTTGTCCCGCTTATGTTAAGTGATCGCAGTCAGATAAGCTTGAAACTAAATCTTACAAATGTATATTTGTCTGTTATCCAAAGGAGATTATGATATACTATTTCTATCATCCTTCTGAACACTAAGCCTTTGTGGGCAGAAATGCAACATTTTTAAAAAAGGAATTCCTAGAAAGAGGAAGTCACGGTGCAGAAATAAATCATAATGAGATCACAGATACCAATGAGTCAACAGTGACTAAACAACATGAAATACCTATGGAGTAACCTTTATTTGATGTCTTAGAATTGCCAACAACGGGTCAAAACTCAAATGTTGTGGAAAAATAGTTGATTAATGAATCAACGCAGGAACCTGAGCAACATGAAAATCAAATTGTACATGAGCCACCTAGATGATCAGTCAGAGAACGTCATGCACCAAATATATTGAATCCATTAGTGCAAGTTAATAAGTTTAATTAATCATATTGATGATATAACTCACATTGATGATGATCCTAGGTGCTTTAAATAAGTTATGGCAAGTCTAGAAAATGAGAAATATTGGCTTCAGGGTATGGAATGCGAGATGGATTTATGAGAATGAACAAAGTGTGAAATTTGATTGATAACTCTTAAGGAGATAAAATTCATTGGATAAAAATGGGTGTTTAAGAAAAACATTGGAGCAGACGGTAAGGTTGAGACCTATAAGGCCCATGTTATTGCCAAGGGGTATAATCAAGATGGAGGTATTGATTATGAAGAAACGTTCTTCCCTGTGGCAATGCTAAAATCTATTCGGATTCTGCTTTCTATAGCTGCAAACTATGATTATGAGATATGGCAAATAGATGTGAAAACAGCTTTCCTCAATGAGGAGTTAAAGGAAGATGTTTATATGACTCAACCTGAAGTTTTCACATTTACATCTCTTGCTGATAAAGTATGTAAACTTCAGCGACCTATTTATGGATTAAAGCAAGCTTCTCGTAGTTAGAATATCCATTTTCATATGGCAATTGAAAAGTTCGATTCTGTGGGATGTAAGGAGGAGCCATGTGTATATAAGAAGGTTAGTGGGAGCATTATAATTTTGTTGGTATTATATGTCGTTGACATTTTAGTAATGGATAATGATGTACCAGCCAGGCAAGAGACAAAGGCGTGGCTATCTAAACGGTTCTTCATGAAACATTTGGGAGAAGCAGCTTATATTCTTGGAATAAAGATCTATACAGGTAGATCAAGGAAGTTGCTTGGACTCTCCCTGTCTATGTACATTGATACCATCTTAAAGAAGTATCACATTGAAAATTACAAAAAGGACTATTTACCTTGAATTTCTTTATCTAGGAAGGATTGTCCTAAGACCTTAGAAGTAAGAGAGCGCATAAGTAAAGCCCCATATGCAGGTGCAGTGAGAGCTCTCATGTATACCATGACATGTACAAGGCTTGATGTCTTTTACGCGCTACTATTACGGAATATGTACCAAGGGAATCATGGCGAAGAACATTGGAAAGTGGTGAAATCCATCCCCAAGTACTTAAGAAGGATTAAGGACAAATTCGTCATTTATGAAGACAATGACCAAAATAGTTTGGGTTATACTGATGTTAGTTTTTCATCGGACAACGATGATATAAAGTCCACTTATGGTTATGTTTTCACTTTAAATGGTGGTGCAATGAGTTGGAATAGTTTCAAACGAGACATAGATGCAGATTCGGTAACCAAAGCAAAGTATATAGCTGCATGTGATGCTGCTAAGGAAGCCGTTTGGATAAGGAAGTTCTTAAATGAACTTGTTGTAGTTCCTTCAGTGAAGGAAATTGTTCCTTTATTGTGTGACAATATCAGAGCTATTGCACATGCCAAAGAACTAAGGCTACGCCCTCGATCTAAACATGTTATGTAAAAATTTTATTTGATTAGAGAAATTGTTGAACATGGAGATGCTTACGTACAAAAGAAAGAAGGAAAGTGTTGAAGATCATAAGCGACAGGCTTTAGGTCAGGTAGGTGATGATTTTTGAAATTATGCTCTAGACCCAATTGTATATTTCTGAACACATTTCATATTGTTTTTATTAATTAATTGATATTAATACTGTGACACCCCGCGATTTAGCAATAAAGTAAACACATAGATTTGCATCCAAAATACGAGATTTTTAAAAGCTTTAAAAGCAAAACCGCGAATGTCACTATATTATAAAAACCAAAGCTTACTTAAATAAATCTTTTATACAAATTGTAACTTAAATAAATGCAAGGGATCCCGATCCCTGTATAAAAACACAAATAAGATATCAACTAATGTAAACTACAACGACGCTAAGGGTGAATCACTGTAAATACAACGCTCGCTAGCTCACTCGTCATACCCCATGCAACACCAACCTGCAACCTGTTCATCCATGAAACATGAATGCCACAGTCAGTGGGGAGTACATAAGGGTTCTCCCAGCCATAAGACATCAAAACGCACATAAATAAGTATAGAAACATACATCAACATGCATAAATACATATGATGATAAGCATAAGTATAATATTTCATAATAACATTATCTAAGCATATGAATCATCAATCATGTTATCATCATGCAATACTGACTTGGGGAAGACTCCCCTTGGCAACCAAATGGATCACCATTGGCTTACATCTCACCATTAGTGACCATGTGCTTGAGAAGGTTAGAGACTCATCATACAATTCATTCAAGGCATCCAAATCAACCAAGTACACAATCAAACAACTGATCAAACATAAGCAAACACACTCTCACGGTAAATGCCACGCATTAGCATCTGCACTATGCAAGACCAGACGACGCTAAACTCAAATCCTCCTGGTAGGACTATGATAAACGATATGGTTTTAGTCTAAACCTGGTCAGACTCTCGGGACAAGGCTTGTACCTGATTTGACATGTGGCTAGACGTGCACACATCCAAGACTCAATCAAACACAGAAGCCGAGTACCCCAAATCCGTCAGTTACGGCCAACGGCAAGGGCGTACGAGAAAGAGCGTACCAATCTCGGCAGTTACGACCAGCGATAAAGTATGTCTCAAAATCATACACTTGTACTCCAGCAGTTACGGCCAACGAAGATGAACAATCAAGTAAGGTCAAGCGAGTACGCTACATGAAAATGACACCATTTCGCAAGGATACAACATTTGACGGTCGGGTTGATCAACGCATTGCGTTCTCCTCCCAACAACATCGTCATATTTCCACTAACAAATGCATAAAGGCATCAAGGTTGTGTTGGAGCCAGTGTCCTCCACAGTTAGTGCAATAACATAAGTAAATCTCTGTAGGTTCACAGTGTATACTTTGTATAATAATCAGTTGATTAACGTTTATCAATAACAGTTGGTTTGCTAGATAAGTTTGATGTTATTGTCATACAGATGGCGGTGATCAACTGGTCCCTAAAAGTCACACCTAAAGGATGTGTTTGAGAGATGTGATTATTTGAGAAAATAATCATATTGATGCCCTATTATATGACTAAAAGGTTAGTCAGTGTATTTGGCTAAAAGGTTAGTCAATGTGATGATGAGACGATTATTTAATAACGATTAAATAAAGTTCGCTGAGACGAATTAACTGTAATTCGTAAATTGAATATAAAATGTTATATTTAATTCTTGTATATAATGTAAGCTAATTAAACATAAACCGTTATAATTAATTGGCAAATTATAAATATACAGATATTTATAATTAATGATGTATTATAATGATGTCGGTCCATGTAAAACGACGATTATAATATATTACATTATATAGGAAGCTAAAATAACCGAAACAAAGTGTCCAGATACACTCGGTTTTTTCGGTCAATGGGTACTTATTTTGAGGAAACAAAATCTCCCCATAAAACCCAAAAAGGAGCCGTGAGAATATATAGAAGAAGAGAAAAATTCAGATTTTTCCTAACCCTAATTCATTCACTTTTGCCTCTCAATCATTCACACAAGACAAAAGTTCACAGTAACTTTTCACAAAAACACAAAACCTCCTTCTCATCAGTGAGATCGTGTAAGAGGTTCTCTTTCTAGCAAAAAAAAGGGTATTTCTCGGAGCATCTTGGGTACAACGATTAGGAAGATATCTACCTTGACATCTCTGTTCTTTACGCCTATTGCTAGGACCGGAGGTTGATTTCTAAATCTCTATTTTTTCTTGTTTTCGTTTATGACTCGCATAATCAAGTTATTACTTTTTCGTTATAATCCTATAATAATTGTATTGTGGTAATACCGATTTCCCACAGGTTGTACCCCTTATCGCTCCGACATTAAGTCCAATGAGTATAGAGGTGCAATCTGGAAATGGAAGTTTAAATCATCCAATAGGTAAGACTCAATATATTCATCAATGAATACAAGACTCATTTATTTATGACATGTGATTACGACATAGGAATTGCGATATAATGATAAACATATTAAACATGGCCAATTCTTACTTTGAAATCGCTAATTAAACTTGTGACGGTAATATATACGTACCTAAACATGTGAATGAAGCTAACATGATATCTAGGTCAACAAAAAAAGCATAATAATATAAACAATTCATTTTCATATTTATAATCATTCAAAAGCTCAAAATAGTAAAACAGAAGCCATTTGCTCATACCAATTCCAATTAAGGCCATTCAAAAGCCTAAACCGCATATTTATCCGAAGCCGGCCCATTTGTCAATGTTTCAGTAGAATTAGATGTACTGGTGGCCGTTCGGGTCGCTGTCCCGGCCGATACGCGGGTTGTTCCGGTCGGCACGGGTTGGTCCCGGCCGGTACAAGGATATGGAAGGGGATATTTTGGTCCTGGAGTGTGTCCCGGTCCGGCACAAGACCGTCCCGGTCAGGAGAGGTTCAAGACGAGGGGAACAAGCTTGGGGACGGGGTTGGGGACGATGCAAAATTGTTTAATTTGTTCCCAACGTCATTCCAAGCAATAAAATACAAATGGGTAAGGCAACCAACATAAATTTCACAACAAATTTTACCCAAAAATTGTTTCACGACTCAGTTCTGCCTCAAACAACCCAAACTGCAACATAGAAACATCCTCCATTTAAGACAAGCACAAGGGAGACATTTAAACATATAAACATGGTTATAAACATCTTATTCAAGAAAATAAATTATTTATCCAACATAAATCTCCCATAAAACATCCAACAACAAGAGATTGTCATAACCATTCCTATTTGGCTACTAGTTCATTATTTAAAACACATAAAGATGTGATATCGAGTAACCTGTCAACATTACCTCGATTAGCACTTCGAATCTTCGATTCCCAAGTTAACAATCAACCAACACGAATTCCTTGACCCAAAAACGAAATCTGAAAAAGACGGTCATAAAACAAAGTCAAAAAATTCGATCTTTTATTACCTAGAAAGAAAGAGGATGGTGAGAGGATTCCGAAACATTAAACGGAATTGAATTTGGTTAAGAAAATGAGAAGTTATGTTCGTCTTAAGTTTAGATATAGAAAAATGGGTTTTATAGAAATTTGGAGGAAACGGTATTTTATGTTATAATGGAAGAGGAGGATGAGATGAGTAGATTGATATAGAAATCGTCAAGTTTCGTTGAGAGACGGAGAAATGGCATCCGTCTTAAGTTGTGAGCTTTGGTGGTTTTTAATGGGGTGTTGGTGTTTTAGGAAGATGAAGAAGGAAATGGTGCTGAAAAATTGAGGTGGGAGAAGGAGATATTTGTTGGGTTTGTTTTGAGAAAATGAATAATAGAAGGGCCAAATTTCGTATTGGGTCAACTGATATGGTTTTCGCGTTGAATCCGATTATGAACTCATAACGGATTGAAATGCGACGGTTTCTTCCCAACTGAACTATATTCTATTTAACATTGATTTAAAGCCACAAAATCAGAAATTATCGACTTAAAATATTTTAACCAATAAAATTAAAAGACGAATTTATAAAATTTACGACTTTAGTAAATTACTCATTATTATAAGATCAGGGGTGTTACAATCACCCCTCCTTTTAAAAAGTTTCGTTCTCGAAACATGAAAGCATAAACCAAAAGTTTGTAGGACATAAATTGGTTTTCAAAATCGACATCGCAAACACTTTCACAAGTAATGTTGTTTCGCAAACGAGAGTCCTCCCAAAAAGGGGTCAAAAGGGTTTTTATAAGTATGAAACCTTATCCAAGGATTAAAAGAGTGCCCGTCGCGAACAAGAACTCTAATTATCCAAATCAAATTAAAGTCAAAATAGTGAAATCAAAAATCAAGACAAACTTTAGCAAGTGCAGGACTAGTCACCAGACGTCTCCAACAACAAGTCCAAACATCCAACTAAACGCAAAATCCAAAAATGAAAGCAAAAGTGATACATTTTCACAAAATGAAAGTAGAAAAAATCTATTTTTTAACTTCTTTAAAAGGATAAATTGGAAATATATTATATAAATTTGGAAAGTATCTGTAACACCCGCAAATGTACCCCATTTTTATAGTAAAAATATTTTACGGATACTTTTCAGCGAAATTTAGTTTTAATTTAGAATTTAATTTCCCGTGTCGAATTTAGAATTTCCGAGTTCGTATTTGGATTCTACGCGAGATTTCAAGTGAATCCCGTCTTATGTCGTCTTTGACTTTTTCTTGACTTTTCCACTTACACACGTCATACTCCCTCATAACCTATTTTCATTCACACAACTCAAACTTTCTTCCTCACTAAGAAATCAACCAAAAACTTGCCTCCATTTTGATCCAAGCTTAGAATCGTCATAACTCTTTTAATTCTCGCTCAAATTCACGTAAGTTCGTCTTATTCTTCCCCTCTTAGCTTCCTCTATCCGTATTGACAATAAAATTACCGTCTTTCTCGCTTTTCAAACTTTCCGTCTTTCTCAAGGTGAAGAATATTCATCTTTTATTAATTATTTGTAGGTGGTGACCTTCAAGATCCCGACAAAGACTATTTCTTAATCGAAGAGGACCTTGACGCGGAGTGAAGACGGCTAAAGGTAACGGTGAAGGGTTACTCATTATCATTTACGTGTTTTATTTGCTTTTTATGTTAGAATTCGTATT
The DNA here is from genome assembly GCA_022085475.1 of Heliosperma pusillum. NCBI lineage: Eukaryota > Viridiplantae > Streptophyta > Magnoliopsida > Caryophyllales > Caryophyllaceae > Heliosperma > Heliosperma pusillum. Next base: position 96,145 of record JAIUZE010070402.1, read on the forward strand.
TAGAATACGATTAGTAAGCTTAGGATTCATGTTATTGATGATGATTGTTGTTAGTTGATGGTTTATGAAGATAAATGAGGATTTTTGGTTGATAACATGTTGGGATTTGATCGTGCCTGAGTCCCGTGAAGGACGCTGGCAGCGTTCTTGGATGCTGGCAGCGTCGTGAGACGCTGGCAGCGTCGTCCGGCGTTGGCAGCGTTACTCGCTGCCGACTGCAGTTTTCATGCACTGACCCCTTTTTGTAAAATGATGATATCTCTTTCGTTACTTGCTTGTTTTGAGCTTGTGACATCCCGTTGCAACCGTAAGAGGATAAGATATCACCTCCATTTAGAAATTTTGCATTTTCATGTATAGAACTCAAGTTATGATCGTTTGAAGTGGACCCTTGTTTTAGTTGGTTCCAAACAACGTTGTTTTGGAGAGGTGATCTATGTTTCTTATTCATTATGCTTCATAAACTTGTTCTAATGCTTATGTATCATGTATTGATTCATTTTTATCAAAGTTAAGTTTATATAGTTCCCTATTCTCATGTTTTGTGTCGGTTTTTGGTATGTCCCCCTCTGAGTCGGATTTTACAAATGTTACGGTTTGAGCACTATTTTGTTATGTGCTTTGTACTCTCATTCCCTTGGCTACCTCCACGTTCGTAAGGCTGGAATGTCGGAACGGGGATGTATCCTACTACTTAATTGCATGTGTTAGTGGGCATACGACGACGTTGTTGGGAGGCGAACGCATTGCGTTGATCGACCCGGCCGTCAAATGTTGTGTACTTGCAAGGTGGTGTTATTTGTGTAACACCCGCAAATGTACCTTATTTTAAATAGGAAAAATATTTTACGGATACTTTTCAGCGAAATTTAGTTTTAATTTAGAATTTAATTTTCCGAGTCGAATTTAGAATTTCCGAGTTCGTATTTGGAATTTCCGCGAGATTCCATGTGAATTCCGTCTTAAGGCGACTTTGACTTTTTATTGACTTTTTCCTTACACAACTCATACTCCCTTTAACCTATTTTTCATTCGCAAACACAACACATTTCTTCATCACTAAGAAACCATCAAAACCCTTGCCTCCATCTTTGATCCGATCTAATAATCATCGTATCTCATTCGTTTCTTGCTCAAATTCACGTAAGTTCGTCTTATTCTTCCCCTCTTAGCTTCCTCTATCCGTATTGGAAATAAAATTACCGTCTTTCTCGCTTTTTAAATTATCCGTCTTTCTCAAGGTGAATGATTTTCATCTTTTATTATCTAATTGTATGTAGGTGGAGACTAGGAAGGTTTAGAAATCGTTTAAAGACGCGAAAAGGTAACGGTGAAGGGTTACTCGATATCATTTACGTGTTTTACATGCTTCTATGTTAGAATTCGTATTTAGAATACGATAAGAAAGCTTAGGATTCATGATATTGATGATGATTGTTGTTAGTTGATGATTGTTGATGATGATACTTGTTGTTTGTTGAGATTTGATATGAGAATTGATATGAGAAGTGATGATTTATGATAATAGTTGATGATGGTTGAGTTTAGAACAAATTGGAGTTGTCTTGACCCAAGTCACGGTCGTGAGACTCAAGTCACGAGCGTGAAATAGTGGCTGATCTTTTTATCTTGCGTAACAGAGAGCTTCACGGGCGTGAAATACAAGTCACGGTCGTGACTTGTGCAGTTTCACTGCACTGACCCATTTTCGTAAAATGATCATATCTCCTTCGTTACTTGCTTGTTTTGGGCTTGTGACATCCCGTTGGAACCGTAAGAGGATAAGCTATCACCTCGACTTAAAATTTCTGTATTTTCATGTCTAGAACTCTAGTTATGACCAATTGAAGTGGACCCTTGTTTTAGTTGGTTTCCAAACAACATTGTTTTGGAGAGGTGATCTATGTTTTTATTCTTTATGCTTCATAAACTTGTTCTAATGCTTATGTATCATGTAATGATTCATTTTTATCATAGATAAGTTTATATAATTCCCTAATCACATGTTTTGTGACGGTTTTTGGTATGTCCCACTTTGAGTCGGTTTTTACAAATGTTACGGTTTGAGCACTATTTTGTTATGTGCTTTGTACTCTCATTCCCTTGGCTACCTCCACGTTCGTAAGGCTGGAATGTCGGAACAGGGATGTATCCTACTGCTTAATTGCATGTGTTAGTGGGCATACGACGACGTTGTTGGGAGGCGAACGCTATGCGTTGATCGACCCGGCCGTCAAATGTTGTGTACTTGCGAGGTGGTGTTATTTGCATGTAGCGTACCGCTTGTTATGAGGCTTGAGCTCTTTTCCGCCTCTTTCGTGAATTGATCTACCGAATTTGGGGTACTCGGCGTCTATGATTGACCGAGTCTTGGATGCGAAATGTTATCGCATGTCGAATCGGAAAATGTGATTCCGAGAATCTGTCCAGGTTTAGATTAGGAGCCGTTTTATTATCGTTCCTACCAGGAGGAAATTAGTCTACATATACTAAATGTAGCATCGTGTATGCGTTCAGGGAAATGTTATATCCCGTGGATGTCTTTTAATCATACTTGCCATGTACACGGTGCTAGTGCGTTTCATTTACCGTGAGAGATGTCGTCTTTGTGTCGTAGTTCTTGAATGCGTGTTTTCATGACTTATTATTCAAAGTCATTGCATGATTGGGCATTGTCTATGTATTGGTATGTTTGAATGGATGGTAATATGATGGATTTATTGTGATCATCGCATGACTTGGCATGATTTGTTTGTCGAGTCTCAATCTTATCAAAGTTATAACCCGGAGTTACTCCCCACTGACTGTGGCGTTCATGTTTTTCATGGATGAACAGGTTGCTTGCATGGATGGCTTTTTGCTAGATATTTTGGGTTCAGGTGTGAGCTAGCGGGCGTTGTCCCTGGATTAAAACACCCCTAGACGTTGTTTAGTTGTTTTACTATACACTTGACATTTATTATATTTTGAGAGACTTCGTCTCTTTGTTGTATTTCGTATTTTAGTTTGTAATATTTGACACTCCTCGTATTTTCTATCTTGCATGTATAAAAGTTTTTAAAACTTCATATTTCCGCTATATATTTCACATGCTTGTTTGTTTTATATTTCCGCATTCGCGAGGGTTGTCACAATTTGCATGTAGCGTACCGCTTGTTATGAGGCTTGTGCTCTTTTCCGCCTCTTTCGTGAATGTCGAGCGAATTTGGGGTACTCGGCGTCTATGATTGACCGAGTCTTGGATGCGAAACGTTTATCGCATGTCGAATCGGAACACGTTTATTTCGAGAGTCTGGCCAGGTTTAGACTAGGACGGGATATTTATATTGTCGTGCTACCAGGAGGAAATTAGTCTACATATACGAAATGTAGCATCGTGTATGCGTTCAGGGAAATGATGTATCCCATGGATGCCTTTTAATCATACTTGCCATGTACACGGTGTTAGTGCGTTTCATTTACCGTGAGAGATGTCGTCATTGTGTCGTTGTGTTTTGGATGAATGATTATATGATTGATCAATGAATGACTTGGCATGGTTTGTTTGTCGAGTCTCAATCTTATCAAACTTATACCGCTAACGGTGAGATGTAAGCCCTAGTGAGCGTATTCGGTTGCCTAAGAGTGTCTTCCTCGAGTCTTTGTATAACATAATGGATTCGGACTTGTATCTCATATGCTCTTATTATTACATATGGAATTGCCTATCTATTCTTATCGTAATTCACATGTATATCTATATATGCATGCATCTACTTTTGTATTTCCTTTTATGTACGTTTAATGTGATATGGCTGGGAGAACCCGGAGTTACTCCCCACTGATTGTGGCATTCATGTTTTTCATGGATGAACAGGTTGCTTGCATGGATGGCTTTTTTATTGGTATTTTGGGTTCGGGTGTGAGCTAGCGGGCGTTGTCCTTGGATGAAACACCTCTAGACGTTTGTTAGCTAGTTGCTAAATAACTTGTCTTTTGTTAACATTTTGAGAGACTACGTCTCTTGTTGTATTTTATATTCGGTTTGTAATATTTGACACTCCTCGTATTTTCTATCTTGCATGTATAAAAGTTTTTAAAATACCGTATTTCCGCTAATTAAATCACATGCTTGTATGTTATATTTCCGCATTCGCGAGGGTTGTCACAGTTGGTATCAGAGTTTTATCGCTCCCGACGCACACACGTGAACCCTAAACTTAAACTATTGACCTTAAAATAATAAATGAGAGTTGGGTAGAAGTTAAGGATTTTACTTGGAAATCTATTTGTTTATGCTAATTGATAGGATTAACTTAATTTGTTTTTGTTTCTTATGAAGATGGTGAGACCTCGACTAGTTGAGAATGTTATGTTGGAAGCTCTCACTCAAGTGCTGAAAAATCAGCAAGATGCGGCTTTAGCTCAAGCCAACCAGGTTCCCCCTAGAAGAGAAGATAACCATCAAGGTGGCTACGCTTGGGTAGCTGGACAAATTGCTAGGAGTAAAATTGTACCATATGGTGGAGAACCGGACCCTACGAAGCTATCAGATTGGTTCCGTGAGATGGAGAAGCTGTTTGATCTATACCAAGTCCGCGAAGAGGACAAGGTGAGAATTGCAAAGAACTTCTTTGTGAGGGAAGCTGATAATTGGTGGGCTATCACTAGTGTCACCGCTACTCTCGAAGATGGCTTCAACTGGGCTTGTTTCAAAGCTCTTGTGGAAGGTAGATTCTATCCTAAAGAGCTTAAGCAACAAAGGCTCAAGGAGTTCATTGACTTTAAGCAAGGCAACTTGTCAGCTCAGGACTTCACTACGGAGTTCAATAAGCTTGCTCATTTTGCTCCAAGACTTATCCGAGATGACGAGGACCGAGCTTTCTATTACCGTAACAAGCTGAGTGCCGTCCTTCAAAGTAAAGTGAGGAGGAATACTACGTCCTTTGGGGATCTTTATGATGATGCTTTGTGGGCCGAGAATTCCATGAAGGCTATTAGAGATGAAGCTTTGATGAATAATCCCTCTCCTTGTTTCACTCCTAGGCCGAATGTATTTGGGAAGAGAGCGTTTATTCCGTCTCCTTCTAACTCTTATGCTAACAAGAGGAGATTTAATCCTTCTTCCAGTGCAAACACAAGAGCTCCTGCTCCTTTCATTCCTCGAGCTACTTCTAATGTGGCTCATAGGCCTTATACTCCTCAAGCTCAACCTCAAGGTCGTCAATATAACCGTTGTAGACAACCATACCATCCCGGTGTGTCTTGTTCCAACCGACCTTATGTGTGCTTCTTTTGCCAAAAGGGTGGTCACCGATATGATGATTGCCCCGATCGAAAGTTGCCCCCTTCTCCTGCTAAACCTAAGGGTTCTATCTTTGTCATGAGCCGTGCCGAAGACGACGCTCATCCGGAGATCATTACGGGTATGTTCTCAATCTTAGAGCAACCGTGTCTTATTCTTTTTGATACCGGTGCTTCAATGTCTTTTGTGTCTTCGACTTATGCTAATAAATTATCTATCGAGCCTACTTCTAGTGAGGATACTCCCATATCCTTACCATCCGGCGATATTATCTCTTGTTCTACTCTATATCATAATGTCCCAATATC